>JAFBJT010091683.1:0-10067 GCA_016785325.1 Chascanopsetta lugubris | reverse complement strand
CTAAATATCAAATTGAGATAAGTGATGTACAGAAACAGTTCCAGATATGTTTTATATTTATTTATTATTAGTCGGTTCGACAAACGGCACAGAATCGATGACACCGTCCTACCCTGAAAGGCTCAAATACAGTTAGGAATAAATAGATAATACATGTCAAATAAGAGATGTGAAAGAGAAAAATGTAATAAACAACAAATTTGCATGAATGCAAAAATGCAAAAAAAAGATTGATACACAGTTTAAATGAATCATGTTTTGATGGAGCCTATATGGACTAGTCTCGATGTTATGGAAATATGAATAGAAAAGCATTTCTATAACCTCCCCCTTATTTTCTTCACAAAGGCATCAGATGTGAGACAATGTTTGATCCAATAACATAGAGGAGAGAGCACCAGTGCTCCAGGGGTTACTCCTCCTTTATTGACCGACCCTGAAATCCTATAGCTATCTTTGGGGGTAAGGCCTTTTGTGTTTTCGGAGGAAGGAAGAAAGAAAGGCACAGTCTGTGGCGCAGGTTTAGACAGAAGTCCAAGTGCTTTGTTTGCCCGAACTCCTCTCGCGGGAGCAGAAAGTATGGCGCATATTGTTGTGCTTTCTTTTCTGTTACATCAGATAACCTTGTCTCTCAGAGGCAGACATCTGCAGCTGCAAGTAAAAAACAATAACAAAAACAAATCAAATCTGGTATTTCAGCACTTGACGTGCAACAGACACAAAGAGATCTGCAGTCTGGGGCAAACAATGCTGAAAGCTTTTTTGTCTTGCACCCCAGCTTCTCTCTCTCTCAAAGGCTTGTGGGAGGAGGTTGGACAGACATACTGTCCGTGGTCGTCCAGCCATGTCAACAAAATTCTCTGTCTTTTTCCATATTAAAGGTGCAGTGTGTAAGATTTCAGGTCATTCTTGTCACTTCTGAGACTATTACAAAACAATTACATCCTGGCATTTTCATAAATTTATATTCACCTAAATATTACATTTTTTTCAAAAACCCTAAAATGAGCCCATTATAGGTGCAGTGTATACGATTTCAGTCATTTTTGTCACTTCGCTTAAATGTTTTATTTATGTCCATTACCCTTAAATGAGCCCATTAATGTATATTTACTTGAGGTGACACCATGTTTTACAGTAGTACAAGAAGACGAACTAAACTTCTTTTGAGTTTTAATAATAACAACCATAGGTTCTCCTGCATGTTCAGAAGGGTGAGCGTAAGGTGACGGATACAACATGCAACTTCATCTCTAAATGTCACCAAATCTTACACACTGCACCTTTAATTACCGGTACAAGTGTGAGAATACCTCACTGAGTGATGCCACGTCTTATCTGAGCACCAGGGAGGAACAGAGATACTGTATCTGACTTTGCTTTGGAGACAGATAAACAGGCTGCACTGTGGAATGAAACCTTTCTTTAAAATGCTTTAAAAAAATACTTGGGTCCATCTTACCCTTGATAAGGAGTTTTTTCTCGTAAACAACAGAAACAAAGCTACACAGGTCGATACTAAAGACACTTTATAGAGCATGAGAAGTCAGTACATTAGAGCTATATCAAAAAACAATGATGATGCTTTACCCTTAGAGGGGAAAAGTAAAAATATTCTACATTTGCAGGAAAATAAAGGAGGAAAAAATATACACTTGCAGAAAAATAAATGAAAAATTAAAGAGGTAGCTAATTCATCAAAAACATCAAAACAACAATTCTATTCTAAGAATAAAAAAACTGGTTAGCTATTCGATTGATATGGATTCATCACATATTATGACATAATAGCGTCCATAAAAGAAGCTAGCTCTTCCGGTTGTGCCTACAGTTCATAAATTCATTTTATTCATTAAAGGTGCACTGTGTAAGATTTTGTCATTTGAAGTCATTTTTGTCGCTCTTTAAAATATTACAATCAATCTGACACACTGCACCTTTAAGACATTCTTCTATATCTGCAGAGGTTATGGAGGTTACAAAGAAACCATCCCATTGACAAAGAAGAAAATTCCATTTCAACAAATGTGAAAATTGACAATTTGCACAAATTGCAAAACCTGTATAGGATAATCCGTTTAAAGGCACATTAGGCAACTTTTTTTGACAAAAGGTGCAGTGTGTAATATATGGTGACACCTAGTGGTGAAGGTGCATGTTGTATCCATCACCTCCATCACTTCATTAGCCATTAGCTATGGTAGCATTCAGTTGCCAATCTGGGCCACAGTAAAAACATGGCGGCCCCTGTCGATGTAAAAATATGTATTAATGGGCTCATTTAAGGGCAATAGAAAAAAATATACATTTACCCATTTAGGTGATCAAAAATTAATCAAAAATATCCGTACATTATTGTTTTGTAAAATTGACAAAATTGACCAAAATCTTACACACTGCAACTTTAAACTCAATAGTGATGCTTTCCCGGGAAAATGGCATTGGTGTGACAGGCATTGGTGTGAAGTTTTGGCCTATGGTGTTTATCCAATTAGCTAACTGAAGCAGCAGCAATAGCGTTAGCAGTAGGCTAGCATGATGTTCATAGCCTTGTACCTGGCTGCAGAGTGCAAGCAGATTTACATAGCAAGTTAGCTCCTGTGCAGCTACTGGCTAGCTTTATCCCTGCAAACTTTTTCTTGGCGTTACAAAAATATTTTTTGCAAGTTCCCCAATGCTCCTTCAATACGATTCTAATGGTTAGTAAAATATTGATCTTAAGACCCTCATGTTGACATGATTTTGGACCGTCCGGAAAGTAGCGCTAATTCTACTTCCTGCCGGATTCGTAGCTGTGAGCAAATAAATAATAATCAAAAATAATGGAGTTTAGCCTCCACATCCACCTCGCTCCCCGACCCAGCATGAGGCTCAGTCAATGGAGCCCAGGCTAGCATGCTATCCTTAGCCTTGTCCCTGGCTGCAGAGCGCGGGCGAGCTGGCTCCTGTTTGGCTAAGTGTGTGCAGCCACCAGCTAGCTTTGAGGTCAGTACATACTGATGTCATTTTGTTCTTGCAGCCCTGGTTTGGGAGGTCTTTCAGCTTATTCTTGAAACATCATCTGGGCAGAACTTTGTTCCTGTTCTTGTGTCCGACAGCTGTTGTTGTGTGATTGGGTCAGAAATTTGTCCTGCACTCAAAGTTCTTGTGCAGTATGAAATGTCCTGGCCAGAAAGAACGTTGTTCTTGCAGCCCTGTTGCCGAGTACATATTGACCTTTATGCCCGCGTCACTTCCCATGTCACGTTAAAAAATTCTTCTTGAAAGTTCCCTAATCCTCCTTTAAATCAAATCTTAATTAAGATTCTTATGTTTCAGTAAATGATCGATCTTAAGACCCTCATGACGACTTGATTTTGGACTGTTCCGGAAAAATAGCATTCCACTTCCTGTTGGCTGTGAGCGAATAAATAACAATCAAAAATAAATGATTTCAGGTACCATTTCTATCTGTTTTTCAAATCTAAAAATGAGAGTTTTATTCAAAGAATAGTAAATTGACCTTCAGTCCCTGACACTTTTCTCCAGCCAGTTCCTCAAGAACTCAAACCCGGTCTGGTTTCTTCAAAGTCTCTCTGGTCTTTGCTGAGCTGGATCTCGTTAGTAGTTGCGAATGCTGAAGAAACCCACGCTGGTCGGTGACTCTTTCACCGTGACAGTAACCAGATTCGCAGTAACGTCCGTGACAAACACATGCTCGATCAGGCTCCGCGTGGGCTTCCAGTCCTGGTTCATGCCGCGGTCCTGAGCGGCGTAGGGAGAGTCTTGGTCCGAGTCCGAGCTGCTCTCCTCCTCGCCAGTGCTCATGTCATTCATCTTCTTGCCGTCTTTGAAGGCCGATCTCTCTTGCTGGCTCTGAGCCTCCGTGGAGGATTTGCGGATGCCGCTCTTCTCCAATCGGCTTTGGACTCGTGGGGACTGGATCTCCGTCGCCTCCTTCACCTTATCCCTGATCGGGTGGCTCTTTCTGGTCTGCTGCCTCGCTGGCGTTGCCGGAGTCTTTGGAGGATGGTACTCCTGGTTTTGCGTTTTCCTTGCCAGGTTGGCTGCAGTTCTCAGCACTGTCACCGGGGTGGCACCATTTCCAGGAGCATCTGATTTGCTCTGAAGGTTGAGCGGCTGAGGGCCCTGACTGGACGAGGTGTTCCGAGTGAGACCAGAAGCCACTGCTGCTTTGGCATTGGTTAACCTCTGCAGTGCCGACACGGGGCCCTGGCCTTTCTTTTGTCCGTTGGGGGAGCTCAGGGTGTGCTGAGTGGTCCCTTGAATGGGGTGTTTGGATGTATTCAAATTCAACGCCGCCACCCCTTTTGATTTACCAGCTGTCACCGCGTTCAAATCCAGACTCGCTCCACCGCTCATACCGGAGACAGACAGCCTGCCCTCGTCGGCACTCCTGGATTTGTTCAGAGAGAGCGAGGCGGGTTGGACCGGTCTTCCAGATCCCGCCAGGCTCATGGAATTCTTAACAGCAGTCAGAGAGGAACCCCTGGTCTGCCCGCCCACTGTACCCAAGTTCCGATGGAAACCCATGAAGGTGAAGCTTGCCGGGTGAACCGGCTTCTTGATCACTCCGGGGAGCTCGAGATCTTTGGAGGACTTCAGGACTTTGCGAGTGCCTTTGCTTTGCTGTAGCTCCTTCACGTTGGCACCCGTAGGTCTCCTGCTCCGTTTTTTGGGTGCCTCGGGTTTGGCCACCACAATCTGCGCTTTCTTCTGCGGCACGGGATGGAGGTCCCGTGTCCTGGTGCTCGGGGCCGCCGGCTTGGTGCTGCCGCCGCCGTCATCGTCATCGGATGAGGACGAAGAGGACGAGCAGGAGGACGATGAATCAGAGGATGACGACGACGAGCCGGATGAGGAGCTGCTGGATTTCTGAGCTTCAGGAACATTTTCCTAAAATTAAAACGCGGACGTTAATTAGCGTGTACTGATCAGTCAACGAGGATCCTTAGTTATACTCACAAGGATTTTCCGTGGTCTTCCTCTGGGTCTTTTCCCTTTCTTACGCAACAGCAGCTCCTTTTCCTGCTCTCTTTTAAAAAAAATCAAACACGGCAAATGCTTCATTTAACGAGAATTTCAAGTTTTCTTTTTAAAATGTATATCACAGTGAGATAGGCATCAATATAGCTAACAATTTAAAAATTAAAAGCAGGTGAATAATTAGTATTTCTGTGAATTCACTACAATAAGGCATTATCCATATTCTCATATTGTGTTTCCTAAAAGTAGACATGATTTCGTCATTTAGCATTTTTGATGAAATTTTGCATTTTTGTGACTTTTAACTGAACTCTAAATATTCAATTATTGATAAGGACACTTACTTCTTTTTGAATGCAGCCAACAGTCTTGGGTCCAGGATATTCTCTTGGGGCTCCCAGCTGTTGTGTCTGAAATAGATTGACATGGTGAGAGTGATTTATTTTAATGAATTACACCAACTTATCTATTAGCTCAGTGCAACACACCAAAAGCAAGGCAAGAGACAATACACACATTGGTAGAGCAGATGGCAGACTTTTTTTCTTTCTCAAATACTCTCACTTTATGACGTTTTGTGAAAAAATTCCAAATTTTAAAATGGTTAGGCCAGTAAAACGTAGTCATAACTATGTAATTGCAATAATAATGTGTTAGGAAGTTTTTTTTTTTTTTTTTCCCAATTGACACCAATCAAGTCTCCTCCCTGTGTATTTTTTAATGTCAGTCATTAAGTGATAATATGCATGGTGTATTATGTAATTACAACCCTATCAGTAATAACAGTGATTAAGTCATCATGAGTATTCATTTTGAAATATTTTCAAAATTAATATATCTAGAATTTATCTCCCTGACTTTGCAGTACAGTTTCATTCATAGCGGTATAGATTGCACAATTTGAGTTTGTAATTGTGTAATAAATAAATAAAGAGTAATAAATATATAAAACAAAAACCTTATTACACGATAACTAAAGTGCTAGGTACATTTGACTGATCAGATAGATGTTTTTATTACATCTTGATATTTATACCACAATAACATTGTTAATATCAGTGCCAAACAAATATGGTAAACACTTTAATTTGTATACAGTAACAATGGACATAGTTAGATAAACAGTAATTGTTGCAGTGTCTTTGATCCATTTTGGACCATTAAAGGTTCAGTGCACACAAATAAGTAGCATGTATAGTGGGAGTTACATATGCATGCAACACGACTAATATCCCTCATGTGAACCTATAAAGGCTATAAGATAATAATTTGATTTGTCCACTTATTGTTTTAATCATTTTGGCCTCTGTTGAAACTGTATGACTTCACCTGTGGCCATGTATGCATTTTTAGATTCTTAAGTGACATTAACACAAAATATTCAGAAAAATATGACTGAAAACATGATTTCAAGTGTTGGTTTTCTACTGGTGGATCCCTTAAATCCTACACACTGTACCTTTAAAGGAATTAGGTTGGATTTTACAACTGTATTAAATAAAAATAAAAAAATGCTCAAAGCGATGTTTCAATGGCACAAAACAAACTTTGTTGTGTTGCCACCTGTGCGTCGGGATCAGGTCATTGTGTTGTGTTGTTGTGGCGGAGTCACTGCAGCTGCTCCTTGATTTAATTCTTCAAGTGATTTGAACTACATGCATGTGTTAGGGACCTCTCTCTCCCCATCACTTGTAGCTGAATAGCCTTTTTCTGATCAACCCCCACCCTGTGCGCACACCCACCCTCACACAACCACGCACACACACACACACACTTATACAAAGGATGTGGTTCAAACTGAAAGCCATGGAGCTGGCAGGCAACCCCTGAGCATTGATGGTGGATTACAGCAACAATGTGGAGTGAATGGAGCCAGGGGGGAATTTGACCAAAAGCAAAATGGATCATAATACATAATAATATGATCATATAAACATATTATAAATATAATAACTATAACCATGAGTGAGAGGAGATTAAGAAAAAACACACATCAAAGGCATAGATCAGAGTAATTTTAGTTGCTTTCAAGTGTCGTAAAATTGAAAACTTGATAAAAGTACAAACGAAATAAAACATTGCACTTAATTTGATGTTAAAATAATAATGTTTACGTTGTATATGTTTGGATAGTTTCCATGTAAGCTGATGTGCGCTGAACAAAAGACGGAAAACTGTAGTTATTAAAAACAAACTCGTCTGAAACAAACAGAACTGGATGTTGGTTCCGGCCGGAACTCGATGGTTCGGACCAACGTTTAAAAAAGAGGCAAGGCTCCGAGTGTTAGCACACACAAAAAAGCAACAAGCGACATGTTGTTGTTTTCATTGTTTGGGGCTGAGCTGCCCCACTTCTACTTACTTGGATGACCAGCCCCTCCACTTGACCAGGAACTCCAACTTTCCCTGTAAGAGACGCGGGACAGGAAGTCGCTTAGTAAACAAAGCAGGCAAATGTAGCAGGAGACGAAGAAAAATGTCGGACGACAATGTACCTTCCTCAGCCGCTTGTTTAAAATGCACTCGGCATCAAAGACCTGCTCTCCCACCGCGCTCAGCTCCTCCATGTCTGCCTTCGCCACGAATAAGGAGCCTTTATCCAAAGAGGCAGCTGTCCGCAGCCAATCACAGCACGGCAGCGGGCCAAAGTCGGAAGTGTAGTATTGCCTTCAAAATAAAAGCAGCTGGAGCGCTGATGGTTATAACTCAGTAGTTGGCAACATACATTAATCAATAATTACAAAATCTCAGTCACATGTAGTTATTACATGTCAATATATGTATTTCACAAACATTTTTATTAGGTTGAAATAGTCATTAAATGGATGAAAACTAATTGTTAAGTATATTCAAGGCACTGCACACTTCTCGTAATTTCCGTAAAATAATAACAAATAATACAGATTTTAAAATTGAGTTATAATATATACAGGTCCTCTGTTTTAAATTTTTGAAGAGAGTTGATCTAGAGTATGTGCTCTCCTATTTTAATTTTATTAATAAATTGATGAAATAATGGTCAATTGATAACTCTAAATGCAATGTAATTACTGCCTAGTTTAGTGATGACATCATCAAACTGAGATTTATAAGATAATTGTTCTTATGTGGTATAAACAAACAAACAATAACAGCGATGGGCTTACTTAACACATACTTGAATATTAATTTCTCATTGGTACAGCTTCAGCAGTTAATAGGTTCAAATCAGAGATGTGCATTATATATATATATACATATATATATATATATATATATATACATTCATTTATATG
Organism: Chascanopsetta lugubris; assembly: GCA_016785325.1. Classification (NCBI taxonomy): domain Eukaryota; kingdom Metazoa; phylum Chordata; class Actinopteri; order Pleuronectiformes; family Bothidae; genus Chascanopsetta; species Chascanopsetta lugubris. The sequence goes on along the minus strand of JAFBJT010091683.1, from coordinate 1,806 downwards.
CACTGCATTTTCTGCAGCAGACACTGCAGCAGGGCCTGAATGAAATTGGGAACCACTGACCTTTGGTTCCAAAGGCAACAGCTCTAACCACTCTAACCACGCCCCATCTTTCATTTATGGACATAATAAAGAATCAATATCAACATGATTTCTTTCTGTACGTTAAATTAATCAGAAAATTTTGATGACTGTAAGTCACATTTGCGTCTATAAGTTAATTAAAATCACAGTAGGTGAAAGATTTAAAGTTTAATTTTAGATATGCATTTCATAATGCAAACAAAATAACTGTTGAATTTGTGTGAACATGTATCTTTAATATCTGAGAAATGAAAAACTTTTATTTTGAAAGTCATAACCGGAAAAGTCATGCATTGCCTCGTAACGTGATGCTTGATGGTTAAGAGAGTTGGAGGAGAGGCGGACGACTGAGAATGCGTTTCGCAAAATTGTGTCGCTTGGCAGATACCGTCCTCTGATCGAAACATAAAGTCCATATACAGTTGAGATCAAGTCACACTTTGTTCCCAAATCTGATCTTACACAAGATCAAACCTTAAAATTAAAATGTTATCTAAATCCATTAGTTTTATTTTTGAATTCCATTTTTAATAAATACAAAATTTCATATTATTTCATCATCACAATAATATAACACATACACATTTGCTCCATATAATCATTTAATTTTACTCAAGCTGCGCCTTATTACACTGTAAAAAGTAAGATTAATGTAAATGTATCAACAACATATTATAAAACATACCATACAATCCAAAAATACCTTGTTTGCTTAGATGATGCTACAATATATGAAACAAAGTAAACACACTGTGCGTTATTTTATTTCTATTTAATTCTCTGGTCTGTTTTGAATGAAATAAAAGTAATAATTTAATATTCCAAACAACATCATTGTCTCGTTGGTGATGAGATGGTCCACATGTCAGTCAGTCTTATGATCACAGTGAAGTTTGTTTTGTATTTTTATTTTCTGCAAAATCTTTCATTTTTTCCAATCTGAAAAAACACAAAGTGCAATATTGTTAATATTAATATATATATATATGTATATATATTTAAAATTATAATATTTTTTGTCTCATTACCCTTTGTCTTTGCTTCTCCTCTTGAGCATTTTGTGCGACGTCACCACGACTAAAACTAAAACGAGAAACCCAGCCACGGCAGCCAGTCCAATGACCAGCGGCAGGAAATTACTTTTCTCCTCTGAAAAAAACAAGAAAACATTCATATTGTTACTTTTTTAATGCTAATTATAATCTTAATCTTATCTAATCTTGTTTTATTTATTTTATTTCCACATACATGATGAATCTCTTTAACTTCCACTTCTTCTCTAAACTCAAGTTCTGTGTCTTACAACACAAAAACAACACATGGACAAACTCATTTTGTACAGTAGCCTCTTTACTGTGTGCTTAAGTCTTCTGCATGTTCTGAGCCTTGCTCACCACTAGAGAGCGCCATGCACCCGAAACCACTGTGATAAATGTTTGCAGCTGGAAACCAACAAAAAAGGAAAATGCAAGTCGAAAATAATATCGGGCTGAAAGGTTAGTTATAAAGCATGAAGAGTCTTCTAGGTATGTGATAGGGTAAAATGTAAAAAAGTAAACAGAGGCAAACTACACTACAGTAAATCTACATGGTTACCATGACAACTAATTCCAGTTTAACAGCTGGTTGTTAGAGTCAGCCTTTGTTGCAAAGTTAATATACCTTACACATACAATTTGGTGTCATATGTTAGTGTGTGTGTGTGTGTGTCTCTCTCTCTCTCTC
>JAFBJT010091682.1:0-12226 GCA_016785325.1 Chascanopsetta lugubris | reverse complement strand
TCTCCTCCTTAAGAGGAGAGTAGAAATCCAGCAGAGATGCTCTGCCAGTATGGCATCAGACTACAGGTCATTGAGTTCCAGCTGAACATCACTGGGAGCATTATCCACACTGCAGGTAAATGGAGAGTAAATAATGTGCATCTCATCCTCTATTGTTCTGAGATCTTCAAATCGCCTTGAAAACTCACCATGCAATGCTCCTAACATGGATGAGTCTGCGGAGGTTAACAGCTGATAGTGTGACTTTTTTCAGAGTTTGCACGTGAGTGAGAGTGTTACTCTCCAGTTGGCTTGAAAGAAAATGAAAGCCTTCACCAGGCTGTGCATTTCATGAACAAAAAGGCCCTTGCCTTGCAGTTTGGTGTTCAGTTCATTCATCAGTGCGGTCACATCGACAGCAAATGCAAAATCTGCCATCCAGTTCTCGTCTGAGAGCTCTGGGATGTCTTTGCCTTTCCTCTCACAGAACTCTCGAATCTCTGCTTTCAGGTCTCAGACTCTTTTTAGCACTTTGCCCAGGCTGAGCCATCTGACAGCTGTGTGGTAGCTGATGTCACTCTGCTCAGTCTCATGCTCCTCTAAAAGTGCGACAAACTGTCTGTGATTCAATGCCCCTGCCCTTATGAAGTTTACTATTTTACTAACAACATCAATAACATAGTCAATTTTTAGCACTGATTTGCACAACACATGTTGGTGTATCATCCAATGCAAAAATACCAATTTCTGATCTGCGTCGATTTCAGTCACTTTATCTTGCATACGTTTCAAAAGTCCGACATTTTTACCTACCAACCGTCTGTTGTGACACCTGCCACTTCAGTCCCAGGGCGTCCATGCACGCATTTACCTCCGTGAACATCTCGCTCCCTGTCATCATCCCTCTCATCGACCGCATTGCTGCCAGCTCCTCCGTAATCTTGAAGTCTGTTATCCCACGGACACAGCTGGGCTGTGTCACGGACTTCACAGCTCTCGTCCAAAGCCAAGGAGAAGAAGTCAAAACTTGCCACTTTGCGTTGCAGCTGAAGCTCCAGATTCCCCGAAATGTCCTCGATCCTTCTCGTCACGGTTCGCCTGGATAGCGGGACTTGTTCAAATGCTTCTTTATTGTCAGGGCATATTAGTGCTGCGGAGTCCACCAAACAGTCTTTGACAAATTCTTAGCGATTTTGCTTTTGCAGTTTAGGTGGCAAAGCTTCCGATGTCCGCGCCCTTTCAGCATCTGTCAAGTTTTTGTATTTCTCCGCGTGTTTCGTCTCATAATGCCGGCTCAAGTTACAGTACACGGCGATATACTCCCCGCAAACTAAACACACGGCTTTACCTCTGACTTCACTAAATAAGTACGTAGCAGTCCAATTTTTGTTGAAATGCCTGAATTCGGCATCTACCTTTCTTTTCTTTTGAGAGCTAAAGTCGTCTTGTCACTTGTTTGTGACAACGATCTAATCAAGTGATATATGTATTGTGTCATTACGTATGTGATAAAAACAACTTCAAAATAAAAGCATTGCAGTTTTAGTCCATGCATGAGGTAAAATGAGGAAACATGTTTATTTTGTATTTTCCTATTAACCTTACACGGACCGGTCAGAGTCAACCAAAGGGCCGGATGTGGCCCGGGGGCCGTACAATGCCCAGGTCTGCCTTAAGGCAATGACCTGGGTAACTAGCTTGTGTTTTATAACTTTGAGTGACGTCATCGGGGACTCCTGCTGGGTGACTTCAGCCAAAGTCACCGCAGAGTTTTCGTTTTGCATCACTCTTTGGTGTGGTTGTGAAGGGGGGGAACCCCGCTCCCTCCACAACCAAAGTGCTGGTGGACACAACACTTTGCATACAAAGGATGTGGATTGTGAATGGTGCCAATGAGTCTGGGTTCGTGTGGAGATGAAAGGGTCTGCTTTGCGCAGACCTAGTGTCCTGATCATGTTAATTTGATCAACTAGGGTGCCATTTGTTGGCCAAAACCCCCATCAAAAGGATGGGGGTTTTGGGGGGAGAGCCATTTGTTGAGGGCCATAAACTCAGGCTTCTCCTTTATCCTTGTAGAGTCCTTGTAGAATCCTAACACTGTGTGTTAGGATTCTACAAGGACTACCACAACTAATACAACACTGATTTTGTTGAATTAATTCCAATAAAAATGTAAATTTTTATTGGAATTAATACAACAAAATCAGTCTATATTATATAGGAGTCAATTAACTATATATTTATTTTTTTCCTCAAATCTACTTTGACAGGTTCATGGAGATTATATTGCCATCATATTATCCTTTATATGTTAACAATAACACTTTGGGGGTGTGGCTGACCTACACCCTGGCACACCTTATTCCTATCCCCACTAATCACCCCTCCACTCGATTCCTCTTCCCTCATCAACCCCTCAAAAAAAGCTGACACTCACCACTGTGTCAGATTATTCCTTCAAGTCCCTGTCATGTCCCCACTACATTCTTGTTTGGGTCCATTCCTCTCCAGTGTTGTCCACAGCGTTTCTCCAGTGTTTTCCCAGCATCTCTCTGGTATCCTTTTCAGCATGCCAGCTACTCTCCCAGGTCAGCCTGCTTCCTGTCGGCGTCTTACTGCAGGGATCACTGATTCCCTGAGTTGAAGAGTCTTCGTTTCCTTTTCCCATTTGTGTTAAGGGACAATAATAGATATCTGTTTTTGACCACTGAGAACATCTCCTGCATTTTTGGGTCCACCCATTTCCCGGGCCGTCACAATTTCAGTCATTTGTGTCACTTCTAAAAATATTACAAAAACAATCATATACCAACATCTTCATGAATGTCATCTAAAGATTTTGTTTTCCCATTGCCCTTAAATGAGCCCATTAAAGTATATTTTCATGAGGAGCGGGTCCTCTCTATGAGAGCCGCAATGTTTGTACGGTAGCACAAAGTGGACATACAAAACATCTGTAGATTTTTAATGACAACTGAAGTCTAATATATGTTCTCCAACTCAGAGGGGTGAGATGATGGATGCACCTTTATTCATTTTCAGAGTGGGGGAATAAAGCAATCAGTGGTACTTGTGTGACTTTAGTGGAGTCCCAGTAACTAATATAGCACCTAGTCAGGCTTTTTTGTAGATTGGTGTTCTTGTTCCATTGGCTGTTCTTATCCCACAGTAGCGACTCATTTGAGGAACAATACTTCCCTGACCTGACACCTTCAGCTCCACTTCTTCGGGGTAATTAAAGTAGAGTGGTCTTAAAAGTTTATTTATTTCTGAAGTGTCCCCTCTGGAATCCATCTTAACAGCCCTCAGTATAACAGCCTCGCACTGTGTCCATAATGTGGAGACACATTGTCTCCAATGTGTCCACATCACAGACATGGAGCTAATTAATCTCACAGTGGTGTCAGGCAGCTGGCAGTGATTTAATGAGCCAATTAATGTTTAACTGATGAGTTTCACAGATTAGGAACAATTCATAAGAAACATTAGTCTTTCATTGTGTGTATTGTGGAGACATATCGTAGGAAGTGGAGGAACATATTGTGACTGGAGCATCTTTGGTCTGCTGTAAACAACATTTCTTAATTGTATTATAGCTCTCTAGAAATCTTAATTCTAATGTTACATCATGATTTGACAGATTGTTGAAACCATGACAACAACTTCCAGAGAAGGTCGCGTATTAGAGAATTGGTCTCAGAAAACGAAACAAATTAGCATTAAAACCACACATTCCTAAAACAAAAGTTGAGTTGCATGTTGTATCCATCACCACACCCTCAGACCTTGGTTGTAATCAAAGCTCAAAAGATGTTTGGTAGTTCCATTGTTAAAACAAGTTTAGGTGATAATGAAAATGCCAATATGTCAGTGTTTTTTTCTACCCGTAGAAGTGACAAAAACTCTTACACATTCCACCTTTAAGACCTAAGCAGCAGAAATGGTTTTGTAGGTCACAGTCTATTCCAGACATATTGGAAAGCAAGAACATTTCTTTTCCATGCCATCTCTCAGCGTGTGTTAGCGTTGACCTACATTCTCTCTGATGTAGGAGACAAATGTGTGTGCAGAGCCCAGAGCAGGGCCACTCTGCCACCAAAGCAATCCAGGCGGTCAGAGGGTCCGGCCGATTACACCGCTCCATATAATGGAAGCCCATTATCTGGGGGCGAGAGAGAGACAGAGGTGGGAAAGTGTCCTGCCAGATTAATGACATCGCCATCCAACATGGAGGACACGGCCATTCGGTCTGAACGTAAAAGATTTAGGGCACAACCTGCAGAGAGAGATGTCATTGTCAAGGGTTTCTGTACATTGTATATGGAACAAAATAAAAAAGTGGAATTGTAATTTTTTGTGAAGGGTTAATCATATTGAATGAATGTAATCCTCAATTCATGAAGATGAGGTTTAAACAATTATTACTACATTTTAAAACTTTTAAAGGTACAGTGTGTAGGACTTAGTGATATCTGGTGGTGAGGTGGTATATTGCATTCCTCACCTCATATCTCACTTCCAATTAGGAAAACTCAAAATGTGATTAGTTTGTAAAATCATGGAGGTCCAACATGTTGACCTATGTAGAGAGGACCCAATCCTGATGTTACAATCCTGATGTTATATATATATATGCTAGTACAAATTCCTTAATGTTCCTTAATTGAAATGGAAATAGTTACCTATATCTTACAACTTGGTAAGGTGCAGTGAGTTAGATATTAGTGAAATTACCACTGTTTTTATTGGCACAATCAGAATCTAACATAATCATAACTATTGAATATTAAATACCCCCCCCCCCTCAATTTAATAACAAAGCCATTCTTTAGCTTTGTTTTGGCATTCTTTTGTTCTGCCATTTCTTTTGGAGTTTTCCGTCACGAGATCCTCTGTGTGAGCTCTGTGTCCTTCATGAATAGAACAGAAGTGGAAACAATGATTGTCTGTACTTAGGGCTCGTCCATCATAGTTTCATGTAGGCAGACTATTTGTATGCAAATGACCCCTCATTCATCTCAAAGGGGGCAGTTAATGGTGTTGTTGGGGCAATCTGTCACTCTGTGCACTTGACAAGTCTCTCTGGTGCTGACATATCCTGTATGCTGTGTCCACCTGTCTCTTCCACTGAGAAGTAATATGAGTGTGTGAGCATCTACTATATATACATTTATATATACATTCACATTACCTTGTATCCCCAGGAATCAATTTTTGCTTTTTAATTAAAATGCAGCTAATTGAGTGTAAAAGGGAATAATTTCATCTTGCATCACCACCTGCAGGTCATTTTTGTTTATCATTAAACTTTTTTTATGTGTTGGCACACTATGACATTCTGTACCACCATCTTTTCATTCAATTCAACTAAGAAGTGATCATTTTCCTTGTTTTGGGTCGCAACCCATCATTGCGAGATGATTGTGGGTCCCGAACCCAGACCAATTAAAAACCGCCGCATTAAGGGACTTAATCAATACATTTTGATGATTACCACCAAAAACCATGACTTTCATGAAACTTTCATGAAAACACTTTCACTTTTAGATGAAGACCACAGGGGACATCATCCCTTCCAAAAATGACATTACCTAGATTCCATATCTTTTTACTTTAAGTTCAGCCGACTACTCTCCCTCTGGTCCCTCTGGACAACCCATAATATCAATAATATCACAAAACAGCTATTCTCTTGCAGTGAGAGAGCATGGATAGTAGAGTCATTAGGGTCAATGTCAGTATTACATTATAGTATTCCTCTAAGCATAGGAACATGGTGAGGCAATGATGGTGATGGTCACTTGGCTCCTGCTACTGAAAGGCGTGGACCTTAAACTGAACAGAGGGACCTGACCTCATGCCTGACAGTGAGGGTGGCAGCCATATTTTTTTAACGGAGAGGCTGAACTGAGCCAACTGCCAGCCTTCAAGGAGGCGGCCAAGGTCAGAGCCTAACTGAGCAGGGTCACCTAGCTAAGAGGCCTCGAGACCACTGAGGAGAGAGTGGCTCATTATTTACTCACCAATTCATCTCGTGACCTTAGTATTTATCTGTTTTCTATGTACTATTACTTTGTGCTGGTTCCTCACTTCAATCTGGTTTTAGCTCATAATCCCTACGTTCACAGTACTGGTTGATTTGAATTTGTAATTTGTTTTAACCCGATATTCTCTCACTGTGCAAGGTTTTTTTATCTTATAGTGATGAGGTTTCATTTTGCAGGTGAACCCTCCTCACCTCACTCTCCCCTTCCAAACATACAATAGAAGAACCTATGAGAGAGGATTGGGCGGTATAGTTTGTCAAACGGATTTTGACAGTTTTACGACCTCCGTTGGACCAATCAGAAAAGAGGATGAAAGGTTAGTTACACCCTTCAACCAATGAGAATCAAATCAAATCAAAGTTTATATACCCGCATTTACAAATCACAGTTTGTCTCACAGGGCTTCATGGGGTGGGTAACATCCTCTGTCCTTAGACCCTCAGCAAGAGTAAGGAAAAACTACCGGGGAAAAAAAACTTTTAACAGGGAAAAAAAGAAAAGGTAGAAACCTTAGGGAGAGTCACAAGTGAGGGATCCACTCCCAGGACAGACAGACGTGCAATAAATGTTACATAGAGTGTTCAATAACAATACTAATACGAACATTTTTTTAAATGGGAATGATTAAATGTTTATGTCCATCTTTGTTTTGGTCTTTTCAATCTCCAGGTTCATCACGGCTTACTCACATGTTCACGACCCCCGCCAGATCATTAGTGGCTTGAGACTTGGGATGCCGGTGTCCTTGTCACCGTCTTGGCTTTGTCTCGTTCCCCAGCAAAGCTGGAAAAACAATGGTTTGATTACTGCTACTTTAAAGGCCTGTGGGATGTAACCACTCAGTAACGAAATATTAATTTGGCCTAATAAATTAATCCCAATTTGTGGGAGGGCGTTTTTAAGAAGTCTAGATGGTATAGGGTCCAACTGACATGTTGCTGATTTGGAGGAGGAGACCAGTGAGGTCAGCTCAGAAAGGTTAATGAAATTTGTCTAAATATAGATCTGGAGCCACCACTGGCATAGTAATATTGGACTGTGTTTTGCTTATGTGAGGGGGGAGGAGGTGGTTAATTCTATCTCTGATTTTTTCTATTTTATCATTAAAAAAGTTAATAAAAGCATTACTGTTCAGAGATGTGGGAGACAGTGGGATGGATGGATTTGTTGCTCTTATGTCTCTCTGTCAGCCTGGCTACAGTAATGAAGAGGAACCTGAGGTTATTCTTGTTCTCTATTAGTTCCGAGTAATAGGTGGTTCTAGCTTGTTGCAGAGCTTTACTATAAGTTTCAAAGCTGTTCCTCCAAAAGTCATAGTGACTGTCCTTTCATGAGGAACGCCATGCTCTTTCTAACCTCCATGTTTTTCATTTTAAGGCTCGAGTTTGAGCATTGTACCACGGAGCTAACTTCTTTTTAGTGACAGCCCTCTTTTTCAGAGGTGCGACGGCATTTATGGCCGTTTGAAATATGGTAATAATAAGATAAGATGTTTTTATAGTTTTTATCTGCTGAACCTGGCTGGATGGCGGATGAGAGCCACTCTTTAAATTCTTGAACTGAATAGTTTTAATTCAGTAAAATTTGAGATTGAAAATTCAAATTTCAAAAGAGCAGACAGTGGTCAGAGAGCAAGGGGTTGTAGTCAGACACTAATAAGTTCTGGACTTCAGTGCCATATATCAGAACAAGATCAGTGTCTGGTTAAAATGGTGGGTTTGTTTGTTAACCTGCTATTTGAAACCAAATGAGTCAAGCAGTGCATTGAAAGATAGGCTAAGGCTGTCATTTGCTACATCTACTTGAATATTAAAATCACCCGCTATGATGATTTTATCAGAACAGAGAACTAATACTGAAAGAAATTCTGGAAATTCACCTAAGAATTCAGAATAGTGGGTGATATAGGATAATTAAGAAGAGTCGGTTATTTTGTTTAATGGTTAGGTCTGACAGACTAAGAGTAAGATGCTCAAATGCTAAACAATATTTAATATAATACAATTCAATATTGCTGCAACCTCCCCCCCCCCCCCCCTCTGCCATTACCTCTGGGGATGTGGGCATTAATGTGGGTGGGGGGTGTTGCCTCATTTACATATACATAATGGTCTACTTGAGGCCATGTTTCAGTTGAACAGATCAAATCAAAATAGTGCTCATTTATTAAACACACTGCTGTTGCTGCTGCTGTTGCTACTGGGCTCACATCTGCTAGTGGGGAAAGGCTAACGTTAGTTGCTACGGGCCTAGCTTCAACAGTGCAGAGCTGACTTCTAGCTGACTAATCCTCACCTCCATGTCAGAGAACACACTACAGCTACATAGAGCGAGGAGAGAGAGCACAATGGTGACCTAACCACGCCCCTTGGACCAATGAGAATGATGGGTGGCCCCTGGCATAAAATGCTGGCATAACCCCCCCCCTTTCCCCCCCCCCCCCCCCCCACACACACACACACAAGTTGAACCAATCCCTTCCAGATGTCAACCCTTGACCGTAAAGAATATACAGGATGAGCAAACTTCAATCCTGGTTGAAATGTAAACAATTCTATGAGACTTTTATGTCTTCTAAATTTATGTCTGCTTAATTGTATGTCTGTTAATACCTTCCAGACACTGACCTCTCCAGCCTTTATCTATCTATCTAACATCAAAGTGCAACATCAAAATATGGTGTGCAAACACACACATACACACACACACTGTGCAGTCATGACTGGACTCCCCCATCCCATCGTAAACCCTCAACTCAGTTGTTTGGGGAGGGTTGTTAAAGTTGGTGGACTCACACTTTTACAAACGACCCCCCATCAAGGACAGCCATCACTACCAAGAATGATTACCTTTGCTGAAAGAAACCCAACTCCTGCCTAAAATCTGGTAAGTTGTAATTTTACTCATTTTACAATGTTGTAGGTGAGAATACAGACAACGTTACCTGTGTCTATTATTTTTTTAAAGCGTCGAAAGACAAATTCGAGTTCTGTTTCAAATGTGGTCTTCAGCATAATCACAGCTTTCATTCATTCATCTTGCAGAACCTTATTGATAAGCTTCACTTGACTCAAAGCTCACCGTTGAATTCCAGATGAGTGAAACATCATCTGGAATCATCTTCTGCCTCAAAAATTTGAATTGGAGTAAAACATTTGGCAATACTCGGACCCCTCCACCAACAGACTCCTCCCATTGTGATGTAAGTTACATTTATTCTTTAGGTTTACAACGACCTCTCATGCTGTGGAGGGTTTCTAATGACTGATAGATTATCTTAAATAGATTATCTTGTATCTTATGTTATTTATCCATTCTATATGATATAATATATTAAAATCTGATATGATATAATATAATATATAATAATATAACAATGTAATGATCTATTTTCCTCTTTTTCAGATTTTCCCAGATGTGAGGCTCAGATGCTTGTAAGTAGTATTTTTAGACATACTACAGGAACTCAGACCATTCATTCAGTGCAAAATGGTAAGATTCTTTGTTTTTCACCGTCTCTGTTGACAGACACACTGTTATATGGATAATAATAACATAACACTCTGATGAATTATCTTATGTACAAATATAAAGTAAATTTGTAGACACAAAACTAACAGCTTTATTGAACTCACATTTCCTAAGTCCCGTCTTTAACGGTGATGCAGATAAGTTGGAGAAAGCCTACTACTATATCCACAACCTGGTTTAAACTAACTTAAAAAATGAATAGATAAAGTATGAGAAATAAGAACTAAATATTTATCATTTCACATCTGGAAATGCAATAGTGTAGTTGTGTGTTTTAGTGTGTAGCTGAGTCACAGTGTGTGTATTGTTTGTGTTGTGTTATCGATGTCCTGACCTCAGTCACTCTCACCTTTTGTAAACATCAAATTAACTGATGTATACTATACTTTTGAATGAAAATAACCTTTTACTCTTATATTCTCTTATATTTCTTCAATCTTTTTTGATTGAAGAAAAAAAACACTTACCTTTTGCTCTTATATTCTTAAATGTTTTTGTTTGGGGGAATAAAATCATTCCATAAAGAAACATGTCATGTCTCGTGTTAAGTGAGAAATGTCTTATGTCTAACTGACGCAGACTTATCCAGTTCATTCATTAGTTCATTCGTGTTCCTGTTTTTATTTTGGTGAAGGGTTTTTCTGTCTTCCTGTCTGCACCTCGTCTGCCTGGTCTCTCTCTGTTGATTCTCTGATTGTCTGCACCTGGTGCACCTTTCCTCCTTCCCTCTGTTCTGTGCCAGTGCAATCTTCCCTGCAACAACCCAGACTCATCGGCGCCATTCACTGCAATACACATCCTTTGTTTGCAAGGTGACCCGCCCATACGCGGGGGAAATACCCCCCCCCTTTCCTCCTCTCATTCACACCTAAGAGTGACGAAGGATGTGAACTCTGTGCCGGCATTGGCTGAGACCAGACACACCAGACACCCAGCAGGGAACCCCGGTGGCGTCATCCAAGAGATATAACATAGCCGTGCGTGTCCATCAAGAAGACAAGACTATCTTTGGATTAACCAAGGGTTAACACCAGGGCATTGCCTTATGAGCGCAGACCCTCTATCTTTAACTATCTGTCCAGTTTCTCCCCGGGGAGCAACTTCTATCTTTTAACAACCTTTCTAGCTTTTTTCACCACACCGTCCAAGTGAAGAGCGGCTCCAAGTCCCTTCATTGATCCAGTTGAAAGAGGGAACAACATCGCGAGACCAACTACACTAATTTCAACATCCGGGGCTAAACTGATAACCCAGAGTCGCGAGCTGAATGGCATCAGCCGCGAGGACGCGCACACCTACGCGAGTAAACGGACCACCGTACCTTTCTGTGCAGTGAGCTTCCCCGCTGTCGTCGAGAGACGTCCCCGTCATAGAAGTCAGAGTGCCGAAAGGACAAACCTTCCTCCGCCAAAGGCCAGGAGTTAGGAGGGACTGGAGCCACCCACGTGACTCCACCCCAATCTCTCTCTCTCCTCTCTCTCTCTCTACACCCTCCCCCTTACACACACACAAACACACACATAAACACACACTCTATGTTTTATGTGTTTACTTGTGTTGTTTTGTAATGTATGTCTGTTAGTATAGTTGGATTATGATAGTGTTAATGACTAAGTGATGTTGTTATAAAATAACTATTACTTTGTTAATAAACCCTAATATAATTTCAAGACGTCATAGTCTGTGTTTATTGTGATTATATTTATAACAACAGCTGGAACGTCCACAGTCAGTGCTCGAATTTCACCCTTCTAAACTATTTTGAGACTAGTTTTAATGGTCAATTTGGTTATTGGTCCCTGGTTAGGGGGTGGTGCTCTTTGCAGTAAACATTTTTATATATCATTGCTGATTCCCAAAGGTATTTGATATCTCTTAAGTCAACAACCAAATTGTCCCTATTTATGCACGACACGTGTGAGGCAGATAAAGGTTCATTCACAACAGTTGGTTGGCGAGGGCAGTATGTCATATGTGGCCTGAATGATGAGGCTTAGCCTGTTTGACTCCATGCTCCACAGCTCAGTTGAGGTGATTTTCCTCCTTTCTTCCCCCCCCCCCCCCCCCCACTTCATCTAGCTGCCATGCTGTGCTTGGGAGACTGCTGTGCACACCTGGCTGCTTCCTCTGAGTGGCGCACCTCCTCCACCACCATGTGCTGCCGTTCGGCTGGAGTTGCCTTGTGCCATGTGGGTGTTCTTGCATCCAAGCCAAGGCCACATCTTCCGTGTTGGACGTGTCCCACTATATCCCGGTTTCTGAGGGCAGTCGTAGCTACTGCGACAGCTACAGATGGCTTCCATTTCCTCCCTGTTGCTAGGGTTGGAGTTGTACCTCTGACGGATCCCGGGATTCTGTGAGAGTCATTTCGAGCCGTTCGAGCACATTTTTATTCCTCCACCAGGCTTGAAATTGGTAGGGAGAGAGCTCCATTGCCATACAGGCCTATACTGCTAAAGCATCTCGGCAGTCCAAGCCACCTCCTCACTTGCGCATTCACCAGTCCAGTCTCTCCAGCCGAATGGCATGGGATAGAGTGACCTCATAAATGGAAATTGGCCAAATGAGACGGGGAAGCAGTCCGGACTGAAAGCACCACAACTTCAGCTTTCCAGGGAGGGGCCAGTCGCGGATAGGTGTAGCAGACTGACAGCCAATCAGATCGCAGT
>JAFBJT010091680.1:39405-54192 GCA_016785325.1 Chascanopsetta lugubris | reverse complement strand
TCATCTCCAGCTTCCATATTAATCCCCTGGAAACCTGCTACCCCCAAGTCCACTCAAACAGTCACCACACACGCTTTCCCTTCTTGACCTTGCAAATCACTATTCTGTTTCACGCAGTAACATCACCTGTTGCTCTCCGTCGCTTTGCTGACATCTGAATGATTGAACTATCAGTGTTTGGGAAGTTCTGATTGTTGTCGACACGGGAACAAAGCAGACTATAGCATTGTCATTTTTTAAAAAGCCGCCCTCTTGACCCGCCGCTCATTTGAAACCTACTTGTCGAGTTGTGAACTACTTCACCTGAAATCTCTCCTCACACCCTAATGTGAAATTGAGTCTGGGAGCTGAAAATGAGCTATGTTCGAAGTCATTTATCGCAGCACAGCTCCTTTGACCTCCTGTTTGCTTAGTATTATGACAGCTCCACTTGAAATAAATCATTTCATCTGCCAGAGTCTCTTCCCTCTTTGGTTCTATGTTTAGATGATGACTGCGAATTTCAGCATCCTACACGTGTCATGTGTAGGATGCAAGGATTTGCTCAATTGTCTGTCTCAGAGAGAAAGAGCTTAATGTGTGACAGCCATGTTAAACTGCTAAGAAAAGCTTCATTTTGGCTGTTTGTAGTTTTTACTGATACATTAATTTGATTGTTCTCTTGAATATTTTCTTATTTAGTTAATAATCTTTAGTGTCCTGTCAAAAAATATCAACATTTCCTCAAATGGCCTGTCTTAATCCTGTTTTCTCTGATTAACAATCTAGAACCCAAAGTTCCAGACCTAATGACATAAAACAGAGAGAGAACAGCAGCGAATCCAGCAATGTGAATATTCTGTGAAGTACCATATGTGCATGGCTGAGGAGCTAAACTTTTGCTCCTCTGAAATTGGATGAACCCATTTAGCCACTGGGCAAATGCTTCTTCCAACACCGATGGAACAAATACGATTGTGATGCTGCCGTGCTTCAGAGAGACATTTATACAACTGAACATTCTGACACATTCACCACTGACCCTCTTTCCCCTTCCTAGCATGTATCTCTGCATAAGAGCTCCTATGAATGTACACATATTAACACAATTGCACCATTACAGTGATTGCAGGTCACTGCCCATCTCTGCTCACCGAGGCCAATGTTTTGTTTTATTTCCATCTCCTACGATTAACTTCCAATTTGGCTGCTCTCGCCTTCCTCCAACTTGACATTTTCCCTGTTTCTCCACACATTTATTCTCTCCTGTCACTCGTTTGTTGTGATTTAATGTGACAGGTTAGTGCTCTCACGGTCGTTGTAACTCACCCTTACAATATGCAAGATCATTTGCCGGTTTGGATTTTTCAGAAGGGATTTTCTTCTCTCACTCAGCACCACTTCCCACATATTCTCTTTTTGTTTTGTGGCCATTTCAGTAATTCTCTGTTTTTCAACATAAACAAAAACATTTGTCATAGGTGTAGCCTGTGATCAGTGTCTTTGTGATTAGCACAATTTACAATAGCAATGAGTAAGGTATCACACTTCTGTCCTGCAGTTAATCACACCCTAGTTCGTGCAGACATTAGCATACCACTCACCAAGCCCCAAGATATAGTCTATACAAAGTTTTCACATATACTAGAAAACATTTAGACCAAGAACAACTCTGGATTAATTGTTATTTGATTTTCAGGCTGCAGATATCATTTTAAGAAGTTTGAGAGTAGTGAAATAAAGGGTAAAAACAAATCTGTTCACAGCTGTTGCCGAAGTCCTCTTCAGATGACTAAGCACAAGAGAAGAGCGAGCGCGCTGGAGGCGCTGATGCTCGCGGCTGATTGGACAAGACTCTCCAGAGAGACAGTGAGCGTTAGTTTTACATCACATTGCTAAAAACGCCTGCTGAGTAGATTTCTTTAATTATATCACAGTGGTTTGACAACTGAATTTTCAAAAGCTATTGATTTGAATTATTTAAGAAGAGCTTTTCCCAGTTACATCAGAGACGGAGATTAATAACAGGCAGAAAAGGAAAACATGGATTTCTCCTCTGAAAACTCTGCATGAGTCTTAAAGAATCCATGAAGGATTTTCAGAACTAGAGTTGCAAACACTCCAATTTCCAGTTAATTCTAATTACATTTGTCATTTTAAGGTATTTTTTCCAATGAACAAAAATGACACATTGCATTTTAATTATGACATTCTTATTGTGGCAAGCTTATTATGATGGTCTGGATCCTTAGCTCCCATGTATTTTCTTCTTTTTCTCACTCTAAAAGATTCAATTCCTAGCCTTGTCTCTGCTCTCCTTACTCTTGCTTCTGTATTTGCTCACCCATGTCCATGCAACTTGAAGCAGAATTTATTCTTTCCCTCTGAACTCATTATGAATGTCCTTTTACCTCACAAAACCTTTGTCCAGTAAAACATGGGAAAGTGGTGTACAGCTGGGTCTCAGGAAAGACTTTGAAACTCTTCTTGTTATCAAATTAAACTAAGTCCATAGTTCTGCATATTGTAGAATGTGAATCATATGTTCATGCCATATCTAATGCCATGTGTATTACCATAGACCAGCCTGTCCGTGGCCTCATAAATGTTAAGTAGGCTCAAGGTCACATTACTTTGGGAACTGCTGACAGTCTTTAGCTGACTTTGCTCCTATAGTGGTTCTTGTAAAGCTTTGCCTGTGTGCATTATCCTACTGCAATTGAAATTCTTGGCAATTATGCAAAAAAAGAGTACAATACGTCTCTAAAATGTTTTGGTACTGCTCCATCTGTGCAGGTGACCCACTCCAGAGTAAGCAAAACTTCTCCAAGATCCGAAATCCAATCATTATTTTCAATGTTGGTGTGATAGACTGCAATATATTCCTCATCAATCAGCAAGCCACAGTTAAAAGCTGTTTTTGGTCTTTCGCCCCTTTTGGGAAGTCATTTAAAACACTCCTCCATTGAGACCCAATACTAGACTGCCTCCCTCTGACTGTCCTTTTGCAGTCCCTCTTTAATTTGCAGATTTTGTGTTTCTAATGAAGATGGCCATCTATCTCTCGGGGAAACTACGTTTGATGCGTTAACCTTCTGATGACGCTGTGAATTTGTGCCCACCAAGTTGTGCTGTATATGGAATGAGATAGAAAGATAGAAGTAACAGAAATTAGATTTGTGACATTTGCACTTTGTTGTGATGACATTTTGTTAAGTGTATTACAACACCAGTAAACAATGATCAACAAGCAGATTGCTGTTCATAACTGATTTATATGATAACGAATATCGTAATTTAATTCACGGTATTTAGGTCTCGTGACATTTAATAGGGAAATTCCAGATTGCAGCTGACCCCTCACCCCACCGTTCTCCTCCATGTGGAGTTTATGGTGGCCCTCACCAACCATTTAAACTGCGTGTTTAGTTTGTCTATTTTGGGCTACTGTGAACATGATGGCGGAGCATGGCAGCTTCTGTTTAGAGGATCCACTCCCATAGTGAATACAAAGGCATTCCCAGGTAGCTTTTTAATTCAGAATATTACACACCCTTAAAAAAAGGTGTAGTTATTTTGTTTCCCATTTCCACCTGTAACTGGAAATGGTTTCACCTTAATGTTGCACCCAGGAAATTGGGGTGTTTCTTTGTCTTTAAGTATATTTGACATTTGCTTGTCATTTCTATTCACACTATAACTATACTATCTTTCAAGCTCTGTGTTTTCTGAAGGAAACTCTCTTCTCAAAGATGCAGGAGTGTCATGTGTCAGAGAACTCTCCCTGCTGGCAATATGTCTTGAATTTCAGACTGCACACACACAAAAAAAATATTGGCAGCAGAGCATTAATTGAATATTTTCCTCCCTCACGTCTTCTTTTTCTTGCTCACTTTCCTTGAGGGAGCATTGTTGATTTGGACTGTCAGTGGTGGGACTGTTTTGTTGACTGTGCAGTGATATTGTTTTGTGCGACAGTAAATAGAGGGCCAATTGTTCTCTGTGTTTTTGGTATACTGAGACCCTATTACAATCCCCATTACGCACACACAAATCCCCCAAAACTCATATTGTCGTTTTTTTTTTTCCTTCAGGCTTTCAATTTCTTTTTAGTTTTCCTCTTAATAGTTCAACAGAAAGAGAGCCTTCTCCAAGCCTCTCTACTATAAGCACTTTAAGATTAGCAAAGGCTTTTGAACAGTGGCATTTCAGAGACGGGCAAGATCACAACACTTAAACACTCTGCCGACGTTGTGGATAAATCTACATTTTGTCATTTTTTGCTAGCATGTCATGGTCACATTTTTGTAAGCCATAAAAGATGGTCATCTATTCCACTATGTTTACTCCAGAGGGAGATAATCACAGCAATAATTTGACAGAGCAAACAACTCTTCCTGCTTTAGAAGTATATGAGCTAAATTGAGATTTTTCAGTTTAGCTCAAATACAGACACACTGCAGCGTTCAGTGTTTTATGCTAATTTTACTCTGTTCGTTGTCAAATATAGTGTTTTCTGTTGCTATCTAAATGGAGATGAACACGATCAAACAACATTGAGTTGCAAATGTTGTTAGTGTTATGCACATTCTGTATACAGTAATTGTGCAAAAGGACAAAATCAGAGAGACAGTCACTTAATTACACAGAGGCCGATGTTGATAGAAACCAAATATTGCATCACTGTACCGTTAAAGGTCTTGTGTGCAATTATTAACGATCCAAATTTGTATCAGCAGAAAATAAATGTAGAATAGTTATGCTTATGTTTTGTGCTGTCAAATCAACTGAATGTGGTAATTATCATCATTGTGCTAAAGTGAGCCTTTTACATTTAATTTACCAAGTACCATTAAGATTTTGCAGTTGCTTGAATCACCAAAATCTTACACACTGGACCTTTAAAAGTTTGTGTTTTATGAGCCTGGTTAAAGTTTTGGTGTATGTGAAAGTCATGCACACTGAACATTTGCCCGACAACAAATGGGTTCAGAGAAAAACACAAGACGATTATGTCTCTCCTTTTAGTGAACCACACAATGTCACAAGTCACATCAAGTCACACACTTTCTCTTTTAATGAAACATTACACAAACACGCAAACACTTAGACGTGTGTTATTCCGATCCGCTCCAGCTGATTAAACACATCACATCAGACCTGTACAAACAGAATGAGCATGAAGGGAGGAAAGAAAAAGGTGAAATGCAATCACGAGCAAGACAAAACAGTCTGACAATCTTTCCTTCACATCTACAAGTGATCAAAGAGATCAAAGACGCAAAATATGGAAACACGCACATGCAATCCAGACTTTAAACATGCCACAGGTAATTACTGCATTTTAATTTCTTTTAAAAACTTAAATTTTCTCAAAAGAGAGAATAACACAACATTCTCCTGGGCAGTGATAACAGAAGGAAAACATTTGAAAAGCCATGATAGGAATTTAAATGTGAGATGCAACATTCTTGCGTTTCATAATTTGCTGCAAAGCATATTTTCTCATTGTTTAAGGTGAATCTATGTTTTTTAAACACTCAGAGAAAAAGGCCAGTGAGAAACAGTAAGTAAGACATATGAGTTTTGTGGTTTCCATCTGTGTTGCAGTAAATACACTGTATGGTGTGTGTTGTGCCCTGGGACCAGTCCCGGGGCACATTTGTCATCTGTTCCCTCTAACTCTGTCAAACAATGTTACATTTCTTTCCCTACGCTGCCCCCAAATGTCCAAACGTCCCAAAAGGTGTTTGGTGGGTGAAATGTGAAATCTGGTTTCATGTCAGCTCTGATCGCCGCTGCTCTAGCTTGCCTTCGAGGTCCAAGTGTCAAAGACATGGAAAGCACAAAAATCACTTTCAGACTATTTCTGTAAGTCAGTGTGTGTGTCTGTGTGTGAGAGAGAGAGCGAGAGATAGAGAGAGAGAGACCAGACAGATGAGTGTGTTGACCAGGAGTTGGACGAATAGACAGTTGGGGAGTTGAGGGACACTGAGATGACATTTGATAACAAAACCACGGGTGATGGCATTTGACACTCAGGGACTGCATGGCTCATTATCGCTCATTATACAGGTGAATGACAGACAAGGTGGAACGTCTAAACATCAATGATCTCTGACACATGCACCAAAAGTGCCTGGAATCGTCCGTCTGATTCTGCATAAATTATCCCAAGCCAAAAGACGATGTCTGTACAATGCAGACCAGCTATATTTCCTCCTATTTCTTTCAACTGCTACTTTTTGACCACTTCCTGAATGTGTTTCACACCATAAATTGAGCCTTGGGGGCATCCCCACCACTCTGCCATGCAGTGTTCTGTCCATATTTGACTAAGCGAACTCAGTAATGGCTTCTCCTCATGCCCCAGAACAAAGTACAGTTTCTAACACTTGCTGGCATGCAACAGGACTGGCTATGCAACCGAGACGCTGTTATTGCTCAACACAATGCCATTATCGCTGTAACACAGTGCTAATGCTTTCTTTTGCTTTGTATTCTCTTATACCACACAAACACATTTCTACACACCAAAGCTGTGTCTCTGTGGGTACTAATGGCTTGTGTTCTTAGACAGACACGGATACTTAAGAGCTGGTTTGGGGGCTTACCACAGATGGTGTGTGTGTGTGTGTGTGTGTGTGTGTGAGTGTGAGTGTGAGAGAAAAGGCGAGTGGTTTGCTCTGTTAATGTGTTTACACTCTGTTAGATGCAGGTCTCCCTCGCTAATTGACCAGCTGACAGTCGACCATGTCTGTTTTGCATCTTGATGTTATTTACTCCCATTTCGGGACATGTGATTGGCCGAGTGTCAATCTGAGCAGAGCTGACATCTTGTCTTGTCTGTTACCAATCGTTGATTCCCTCTCATCGTGTGGGTCCATGTCTGCTCATGTGTGTCCCGAGCACTTTCACTGGCCGTCTTCCTTTCCACAACAGCGCATCCACAGCATCTGCTTGCCAATGTTAATGAATGTTTGTTTCCAAGTTCTGATCTTTGGTCGCACACACACACGCACACACAGACGCATAATAAGGCCAAGCAGACAGTTATGAAACTATCCATTATACTCTCATCTGTACTCAGAGCAGCACAGGGGACCCTCATAAAGCTGACAAAGCACAGAAACATACAATTACCAGGGTAAGTAAGCAAAGTGAAGGTCATAAACATTTTCATTGATGCAGACACATTAACACAGACTATATTAAATTCTCTGTATATACCGATCCCGCAGTTTCCATTAGTATGAATGGACTCCGGGTTGCAATTAACGTTTAGTTGAAGAGCAGGGACGCGGCAGTGAGACCAGACACACGGCCCTGAAACTCTCGCGTCTGCTCTCACAACTGCAGTCAGCACAGTTCATCAGTGCAGCTGAAAAGAGCAGGGAGAGGTCGACGACAGCAATGAGAGATGAAGAGGAGGTGTCAAGACGGCTAGAGAACGGTCGTTTTCTGTGCATTCATCTCATCTGCACTTCTACATATGGCTCTGCACCAGCCCAGCCCGGGGCCAGATACAGTATCCTCTGTCCTTGTAGACCAGTAATTCAGTGATGTGGATCTAATTTACATGTTGCAACTCCCATCTGTTTCCAGTCTGTATGCTCATTCTGATTCCAATTTAACATCAAATTTGGCTGCTCGCGAACATGAACGGTAACTGACTGTTTCATGGCTAATTCTGTGCCGCACACTAATGGCTCCACATTTGGCTTTCAGATGGCATCATTTGGCTCTTGTGCTTTACATCTCGTTGTAGCTATGAGACCTGTGGTTCAGGCTGTTTCTATATTTTCCCGTTATTCCTGCAAGTCTCCCCCGGGGTGACTCAGATTCCTCATGTTGTCTGAAGACATTCAAGTCAGGAGGACTGGTGGAAATGAGTTGCCCAGGTGTGTGACTCAGAGCGCGAGCCTCTGTCCATCTGTTTTAGTGCCAACAGAATACAAGTGACCTGCCCCAGCGCTTGTTCGGAATACACTTAAAATTATTTCCATCCAGAGTGAGGAAAAGCGAAAATGAAATTAATCATAACTTTTAGTTCCCCTTTTCCTCTTTTATGCATTCACTTGGTTCAGCGCTGTATTCACATGAAATATATGTGTGTAACTAAAATCCAGACCAGACTCGGGCTAAAATTTCACACTTCTCTAAGCCAATTTCACCAGATAATAGAGAGATACAACAGCTGTTAGACCGGATTCAGCATCAAAGACCAACTGTCATGCACTGAGTAGGAAATAGCCATGGCTTTGTTTGGAAGCGTGTGTGTGTGTGTGTGTGTGTGTGTGTGTGTGTGTGTGTGTGTGTGTGTGTGTGTGTGTGTGTGTGTGTGTGTGTGTGTGTGTGTGTGTGTGCGCTCGCTCGCTCGCTCGCTCGCTCGCTCACGTCTGTGTCTACATCTATATCTGTGTGAGAGAGAGATTTCACATAATAGCAGAAGCAACCAGTCACAGTTAACTTTAATGCAAACAGATTGTGGTTCTGTGCATCATCTGCTTACTATAAATCCCCAGTGCATTGGATTTATGTACACATGTACACACACATGATAATTCAACACAAACACTACTGAATATTTCCTGGAAATGATGTGTTGGTATCTTAAATGCATCTTGGATCCTTTGCCTTAATCCATTGTGAGAGTGTGATACATTGTCAAAGGCAGGGCGTCATTCTTGCCTGAAACGGCTGCTCATTGGTGCAAGAGACACAACAAAGCTCTGACTTGCGTGTTTGTGCTTTTGCGTTGTGCATTCCATAGAGCAGGAATACAAATGTCATCTTTGAGCCAAATGCCGTGCACTGAAATATAAGTGAGAAATGGGCATCTAATGAGCACTATGTTATCAATTGTAGTGGGTACGGGAGCCTCAAAAACCACACACCACAACTTGGCGGGGGCCTTAAGCTAGTGGCAAGAAAAAGACGTACTCTCTGAGCACTGCAGCAGATTCCAGAGCTGTCTGCTTTTGATGTGTGCCATTAACCTAAAGCTAATTTTCCGGCTAAACCATTGTCATTCTAACTAAATATTAGGAAGTACCGGTAGTGACATTCCTTATATATTTGCATATACTATATGTGTGTGGTATATGTGTGTGGTAGATATGTGTACACATGGCGTGGGGCTCCTCGTTAACACAAGACCTTCAAAGCCAAAATCTGTTGAGAAGTGATAATTAACCTCCTCCCTGTCCTCCTTATTAAATTTCAACAAAGCATCCACTGGTAATATCCCAGAGTTCACTGGGGGAGGGACAGAATGCTTGATAGGATATGAGGGAGGGAAGCACATCTGGTGTTAGAATACACCCACTGAGACACTGAGGGGTTTATGGGGCTACACTGATTAGGAGACACGCACTCAAGCACATACACACACACACACGCAGACGGTATCAAATTTTAATCCAGGTGCCAGGAGGAAGACGGTACATCATAAATAACTAGATATGGTCTTACTGCCGTACTGTACCTGCCTCACTGTGCACCACAGTGTATGTTTGTTTGTGTGCAGTTTATGGATGTACATTGAGTGTGTGTGTGTGTGTGTGTGTGTGTGTATCGAGGTGAGTGCAGTTATGATTACAACAGCAGAGTGTAGATAATGAAATTTCCTCTTGTCTCAATCATGCGCTAATTAAACATTGAAAGATAAGTGGAGAATGCTGTGTGCATGCATGTGTGTGGAAATGTTTCCCTGGTCTTAGCCCTTGTTTGCACCTTCAGAGAACAGCCTGTGTGTGTGTGTGTGTGTGTGTGTGTGTGACTGAATCAATTTTGTGGTGACAAAATGACAAAACGTCCCTTACTTTAAATTATGCACATTACATTGTATTTCAAATGCCGCTGCAGCTGACATGTGTATATTCCCACTTTAAGCATGTCTAGGATCAGTCAGCTGTAGCTTAAGTGCTTTGTCAGCATTAATATTTAACATGCATGTAGCTCCACATGGAGTATTATGTCAGTTGAGATCTCATCCTCCTTTATTTATTTTTTTTGTGCTGCTTAATATTTTTTTACGGACATGTCTTGCCTGAGTTGGATACTAAGTTGAGATCGCTGTCCCATTTCTTAAACTTCTGACTACAGCTGGGAAATGCTCCCAGGGTAGCCATTAGTGGCTAGAGAGGCCGGAATGAAAAGCTGGAGGGAGGCCCGAAAAGTCTAGATGAAGCACTTGCCACTTTACACTGCATAAGCATGAAATAATAGCTCCCTGTAATTGCTCGGCATACTTTATGGGAGTGCGGTACAAGGTCTGAAGGCTTTAATGATACAGCTGGAGAATTGAATCCATCGCAAGCCTTCATGGGTTTGTCTTGGATCCTGTTTTGTTTGCAGAGCGTGTTGCAAAAATCAAGCTTCTTGAAAGAATCCTTTGTGGCTACAATAGGTGATGCTTGTTAAACTTTTAGATTATTCAGGGAGAGTCAACAGAGAACTCTGTCTTTTCAAGCTTTGCTTGCTGCTGCGTCATACTCCATTGAAGTTTCATTACGTAACAAGCTACTGTCATCTGTTTCCGTCGTTGTTTGGTGAAGAGGCAGCATCACTCCCTTTCTGTAGAACGCACACTTGCACTTTGTCCTCATAGCCTTGTCCTCCTCGCAGCCCATATCAGCAATTTGGTGAAAACTAAGTGGGTCTGATCTGCTAGAGAATGTGCTTGACCTCTATAAGCAAGTCATGATACAGGAATTTGTATCCTGCTGTTATATAAGTCTCAATGATACTTCATCCAGCAGAACAACAGGCTGTCAGATAATAAGCCAGAGTCACAGTTGTTGTGGGCGTATGTGCATAATGTCTGTCGGTGCCTTGTTCCTTTTTTGATCTTAAACCCAAATGGCACTATATTACGTAACAAATGAGCGTAAAAGATGGCGCACGAGGAACATGCCAATTAAGGATGTCCTTTAATGCTGCTTTAGAAATGGAGATGGGGAACAAACATGGCTGTGTGTATCGTCTGAATTCTGAAGGGGGCTGCTTTGTTTGCCCATGCCTTTATATTGTCTACCCCTCAGTGCTGACAAAAGCTGTGGCCGCAGACATTATGTATTCAGGTTGTTTGTCTGACCATCTGTGTGTCTGTCCTGATCTTTTCAAGGTGATATGTACTACTTCAGGACATTTTGTAAAAATCTGGCATCTGGCAAGTCAGACAGATCATAGTTTTGTCAAACCTCTTTGAAGAATTGTGCCACCATATTGCAAGCATTTCACAACTGCCAACATTTTGATCAGTTTTTTACAAGTATATGCAGATCCTGCCCCAGCTGATTAATGCTAGAATGGATGTCACCCGGCTATTTCATGGAAAAGATCAATGTCATGATTTTAGATGTTTAACTAAACCAGTCTTTGCTACAATTAGCAACTGTCTGTTGATTTAACCAGGAGGTTAACAGGAGGGATCTGTCTGTGTCAGCATCATAGTTCAGGAGCTGAAAACACATGGGAACCATGGTTCATGTTTGGTTGGTTACTCAATTGTCAACATTCATTTTGGATGTCATCTCTGATGATGTGGCTGCCGCGAATCCATATTTGATCATTTGTAACTTCGCATGCAGCAGCATCCATATTAGAAACCTGTCCACTGTCATGGCAACAACTTAGTGCTCCATCATAAGCAGCTGTTTTTTCAATTATGTGAAACAGTTGGAGCTTCGTATGTTTTTTTGTTTTGTTTCCCGCCATGAATCTAAACATAAATACACTGGCAACAGCAGGGTGTGGAAAACAGATCTTCAAAGAGTCAGTAGAAGTGAGGGGATGATTCTCATTGGCCCTGCCATTTCATAACTTTCTCACTCAGTCACTTCCTGTCTGTGTGTCGTCCTTGTTTCACCTGATTTGCGTCATTGTGCTTTCTCTCACTGTGGACACATAACAAATACCAGATGCAATGTCAGTATATTGTATCTTCCAGAGTTCTGTAAGGTTGGAAACAGCCATTCTGTACATTCACAGTCCTCTAACTCTATGATTTTCTAAAAGCACAGAGATCCACCAGCTAACACACCTTTATCAGCCCATTTAACAAACTGAGGCTTCAACAATCCTATCACAGGTTTCCCAGTGGTCCACTTTTGGTCCCTCTGCCTATTAGTTTCACTCTATTTGTTCAAATTAATTTCAGGTGTATGATAATCTCACCTGCAGGAAATACTTGCTGTGCACTGGGAGTGACTCAGTAAATTGCAGTCTGGCCCTGAGAACAGCTTAGCCTCTGACAAGAATAGCATGTCACATTTCTACATCACTGCAAACCAATTTAGTTTGACTCAAGAGTTGAATTTGATCATGACAATAACTGCATCCATTTAACAAGTTAAACTTGCTCTATTTGCAATTTTTGGTCACATTGATATTAATGATTGTATTGGATTAGACCATAGACGGTATATCATAATGGATAAATGGCCAAAGTGTCCCCATCATGACCGCCTCCTTTGCCATGTCAGTAGACGGGACATGGACCAAAAGACACACTTAAAATAAACACAAACCCTTAAAAGAAATTAAGCCACTGACCAAACAATGAACTCAATACCCTCCGAACTCTCACCATCCATCAAAGAATCCTAGTAGTATGCGGACGGCGTACGGATGAGACACTTTACTGTAGCTGAGTGCTTGAAGCAAACAGTCAAACTGTTGGATGTTGAAAGAGGCTTTTCTCTGCCGCACAACAAACAGCAACTCGTCACACAGAAGCAAGGACATTATCACTGTTGTTTTGTGGCGACTTCCTATAACACCAAGATAAGCTTCAAGATCATGTGGATATGAATTAACCCCTGAACTGCCACACTCACTGTTCCAATTCCAGAATATGCTTTTACATAAAGAAAGCAGTGTAGGATTATAAAATGTGAGTGTGAAATAAGTCTCTTTTCACCGAGGTACAAATCACTGCTATGTTTGCATGAATTGCTCCTCTATATTTTTACGTTGAGTGAGCTATGTCACAATGGATATTTAAAATGAACACAGACAGAACAACAAAATGAGGAAATGTTGACATCTATTTTTCATGAAGACTGACACGTGTGGGCAGCGGCTGACATTTTTTCATACATCCACTTCTCGTTGGAATTTTCGCAAAACAGAACATACTTGTTATGACAGTGTGATAAAATATTGAATTGTTCATCTGTATGAGTTGTCTGTTTGAACAGGATACATAGTCATACTGATAGACAGGTTTGCACAGCCACAGATCTGTGCTGAGGGATTTCTTCAGGATGTAGCAAATGTGACATGAAGTGATGTGCCAACCACATCGTAATGTCACAGTTGTGTGTGTGTGTTTTTTTGAAAGCAACTACAAGGTGACAAACCAAATTACCAAAGCTGCTAAAGTATTGAAATGCCTTTTTTGCTACATGAATGGCTAAATGTGCTTTGTTACAGTAAAGGGATGTGACAGCTTGTTCCCTTTTTGTTGTCAGTGTGGAAGAATAACACTTCCAATTTTATGTTTTTTTAAAAATATACTTTGATGGCAGACACCCTGTGACGCGTCTATAATTGTGTCATGTGGGACGAGCCAAAGTAAATGGTGACAAAACTGCAGCAAAGGCATCCATCGCCATATACTGTATATTCAAAGCCCATTCATGTATGAAGGCTGCAGCAGTGAATGGCTAAGACATTGCATACATTATTGACTTGTTGAAGGCACAGTGAATTTTACATGACTATTGGACATGAGGGGAGTTGGGAATATGCTGAGCTGTTGTAAAAATGTGAATGCCTATGGAGGAATAGACAAAGGATAGTTCAACACATCCGACTAAAGTTACATGATGTCAGTTTCCTGCTGAAATTCCTTCTCTCTCTCTCTCTCTCTCTCTCTCTCTCTCTCTCTCTCTCATGATCCATCGTTGAAAGATGTTGGAGGGAGTCGACACTTGATAATGACCCTGCAGTCTGAATGAATCTTTTACATCTGAATTTTTTTCTGAGAAGCAAATTTATTCTTTTACAATTCCGTCTCTGTATCATATGGGAACAAAATCCAAGTGCAGGATAACTAGACAGTACAGAAAGGAACTGTGAAGGTTTTTAGATTTAATTCCAATGCACAAAACCATATAAAAAAAATCTTGCAATTTTTGTCAGAAGGTAAGTCTAGCAAAATCACCAGATTCACCTTGAGAGCAGATTGATTCACTCATTGTGGGGGTAATACTGTACTCGAGCAGGATGGCAGTCATGGTTGTCCGGATAATGCTGTCGATTACTCTCACCGCAATGTTCTAATAGTAATTATATCAGCCATCTGACACTATCCATTCTAATCACAGGAGTGTTAAATGTCATCTTTGTTTTTGATTTAGGGGATAAAGGGGCTACAAACTGCTCAAGTGAATGTATTCATAGGAAAATAGAGGATTACAGTGAGAGCCGGGATGGAAGACTGACAAAAGAAAGAAGAAAAGTTAGAACAAAGAAGAAGAAATAAACACATCTCATAATCTTATATATCATTTTATAATGGGAAGAGAGGAGGTTACATTTTACATAATCCAACATAATCACAAATATTCCCAATGTCGATCAGGACTCGTTTCGTCCTCTGTCGGAATGGAAAAGATGAATGGATTTTTATACTAGTTAGGGATCCTGCTTTGCCTGCAGTTAAAACAGGTGTGACACACACACACACACACCCATGCTTAAATCATTTACTTCAGACAATCAATATAGCTATGGACAGTGCACAGTGGATAAATGCATCATGTTTGTCATCCCCTAGGGCTGTATACCCACTTCTCT
>JAFBJT010091680.1:0-39330 GCA_016785325.1 Chascanopsetta lugubris | reverse complement strand
CACATGCACACAGAAAGAGCCAATGTATTAACTAACATGCCGAAAACCCGACTCCTTCCACCTAGAAATGTCTAAAGCATCAGCACAAAAACAACATACAGTGTGTGTGTATGTGTGTGTGTGTACATGCAAGTGCTTGTTGGTGTAAGTATGTCTTCCTGTAAAACACCACTGCACTTAACACCCGCTGCCCGAGATTCACACAGAATGTTTTTACACATCTGTACATGCAGTACATGACCCTATCGTGGCTTTTACACACCGGTGAAAGAAACCAGGGCCAAGCTCTCGTTCCTTAAGGTGTCGATTTTACAGTTGTAAAGGTGCTGATGGGAGAGAATGGAAGGAGAAAGAGGGGACAAATAGATTCCTCAAAGGATATTAAATTGGGTGGAATGGGATTTAGAGAGAGCTTTTGACCTCAGTACTCACTGGTTTACCTCCATCCCAGCACCACTGTTCGTTCCATCACACAGCGGATTAGAGGACATGTGCGCCGGTCATTCTGATTCCTCCACTGCACCTCGACAATAACGCCACAACAATTACAAAGGCTAATTATCCTCTAACCTCGGGCTGAGCACAGTCACTCTCATCAGCAAGAGTCGTATAAGGCTCTTGTTTGTTCCATTAATACACATGTAGTATGTGTGTGGTTGACCCTGTAACACAGACTCTCCTTTGTATTTTGCAGTGTAGGTTTATTTCAGCAAAGCCAATTGTTTGTCTGCATAACAGTGCATATTGGAATAAACATCCTGTCTGTGTTCTGTTCGTGCAGTAATCCCCTGTGAATATTGGCTGCGAGTTGAGATGGGTTAAAAGAATAATGAGGAAATAATGGGGACAATAAGGAAACATTATTGGATTATTATTATTTCAGGTGGACACGGACACCTTTGATGCTGCACTGGCAAAGCTACTTAAGGAAATGACTCATGCTCTCACAGCCATCTAATTATTCTGATGAAGTGTGGGAAAGGTTAAAAGAGAGAGGTATCATGTCATGTAAATACTGTATTTTAGCACGTAATGTAATGCACAGTCATTCTGGAATATATTCAGTAATACTGTACAGTATTTCAGCTATACAATAGTGCACTTTTTTCTGATTTTAGGACTATTGGTACTATGAGTACTACCCTGATAATGTTCAAAGTTAAATGGGAATGACACCGAACTCATCAAATGAAAACTTCAAAGTAATACTGTCACTTAAACCTCAATGGGCTGTGACATGCAGTTCATGAATTTAAAAGAGAACAGTTCTGTGGCATTGATTGTAATTTGAGGCTTTTCTGTTTGCCTCAAGGCCAAAGGGAAGTAAAATGCAAGTAATGTCACACTAAGAGATGGCTACCCTGGAACCTAGACCAATTTAGGAGCACATATTTATTTCCTCTTTCAGATGGGTATAGCTTTCTCCTTCTCAAATAGATTTACATTTCTCACGGAAATCCTTGGGCCAATCAAATAACTTTTGCGTGGGTTTCATATGAACGTGGAGAGGTCTCATAACATACCAGTATTTAAAAAGTATTCCAATATTTGTTTATTATATATCACATTTGCCTAATTTATGGTTGTATATACATATATACGGATTGCACCCTTGCCCCCTGTCCATGTTTGTCATACTCTATACAGTAAGTCTATTTGTGTTGTGTGGCACCGTCAATCCACTGAACAGTGTTGTGGGGTTTACTAAACTAAATGACAATAACTAAATGATGGCATAAGGAACACATTGAAACATATTGTTGGGTTTGGTGCGGACAAATGATCAAAAACGTCTTTAGCTATAGTTTGTGCAGTGCAGTTGATTCGAATATAGCAGCTAAGAAGAACAGTGAATGAATGAAGGCTAACCAAATTGGTCTAATCACTGCTTTTGCAGTCTGCTTCATTACAGCACATAGTTACGCATCATCTATGCTGCTACCATTGAAATGTAAATCAAATATTATAGATTTTATTCAATAGTTCCTTTAGTTGTACCAGCCTAATAGATGTACCAGGTTTGTGCTCAGTAAGCATTCGCAACCCTCTGTTTACCTCAGTGACCTTCACTTACAACATAAACACAATGTTAATATGAAATTCCATTGCTGCTGTTTACTGACATTAATCTGGACAAATAAAGGTTATTTGAGAAGCACATTTCAGTCAGGGAAATTGGATTGCATGAATTATTAAAGAAGCAAGACAAATATAAAACAACGTAATGTGATTTGGGGAAGAAAAGTATGTTGAAGCAAATGAAAACACACTGAACCAAAAATGAGAGAAACACCAATGTCTCAGTGTGAGATTAAAGAGAAAGCCACAGCAAACTGAAAAATGTAGGCCTCTGTGTAAATAAATATTGCATCTCTGCTATCGCTAGTTTGACAAGTCACACTCTTCCCTGCATGCATCAGGCTGGATGCCACTGCTGGAATAGGAGGCATTATAAATAGTCCCCAGACATGACATATTAGCCTTACTTCAAACACTCATTCTGTGAAGCTGTTTAAACTTTGAAATATGCCAGTCTTAGTTACCAGCTGTCTGAGCTGGCATCTTACATTTCTCCAACTATTACTCCAAATGTCACTCTCGAAACTATCAGTGAGCCTATCAGTACACTGGGCAGGGAAACACACAAGCAATCAGTCTTTTTTGTCTTCCTGTGTTCCTTTTTTAATCAGTCTCAGAAACGGCTCACATCAGCCTCTTTCAGTCCAGCTGAACTGAGCCCTGGAACATTAATGACCTCGGTGGAGTTGGTTTGGGTTTGGTGTGTTTCTCACTGAACTCCATCTGCACCAATCAGGATTCTGGGCGATATTAAGTTTGGTGAATCTCAAACTTCCTCTTTATATTTCAAAGAAGTCATGGAAGGCTCTAATTAGAGCCAGCGATGCTCAGTTTCACATTTTTGCATTGCAGTGTCATTAATGAAACTTGAGTACTTCTATATTGGTTGAGTTGAGTTTCTCCGTGCATTCACTCTGCTGTGGTTTGCTAGTTAATGCTCCAGATCAAAAAAGGCACGAATGCTGATGGTTCATGATATAGAAATTGTGAGGGAAATGATCTCGCTGTTGACTGAACAGCATTTCCATGCACGTGACTTTCGATTTCAATGCATCATCTGTTTGCGGTTTGCCTTTGTGAACATGAACCGAATCATGTAGAGACCGTAAGAACATCTGGAAACAGCAGCTGCAAGAGAAAGCACATTTTCTTGGCAGGTTGTTTTAAGGTTTGGCTGCAGAAATTCCCCCTCTTGTTTGAAGGTAAACACTCCAACAGGCTTTTTTTTATTGTTTGGCCATGTGCATTGTTTATGTTGTTCTAAGGCTTTTCACTACTAAGAGAATGAAGTGTAACAATGGGTAAACGTAACAGTCCCTCTCAGGTGAGTTGACCAGCAAGAGAACCCATCCAAAGCCATTTGGCTAAAAGGAGTACAGCTTAAATAAGATCTGCAGTTTGCTCAAATTAAAAACAATGTTGCATTAGATGACATTTCTACATGTTCCCCTGTAAAACGGATGCACATTCCTCAGCTTTCAAAGGGAGGACACATCAGGATGCTACTGTAGCCTGTCTTTTATGCAGATGGGCAAACAGTTGTATCCTTGTTAAACTGGAACAAATCAGCTCCTGACCAGTCCTCATCAGTATGGATCCACGCAGTTAAGCCTCCTCCCCGACCCTTTCCCGGCACTCTGCTTTGTCAGTTCACCGCTTTAGCAAGACAGTTGGCACTGGTGCCTAAAATCCAGGATTGAGCGGGGGGGGGGGGGGGGGGGGGGTCGTTTGTTCTTCATCAGGTTTTTTCATATATTCCCATTGATCGTAATTCTTGTGACTCCAGCTGTGAAAAATTAGCATAAATGTATTCCAAAACATTTTCTCTATTGCCTGAAACGGTGCCAATAAAGAAAGAGAGAGAGAGAGAAAGAGGGAGTTAATGTTTGAAGTATTTTGGGGATTTGGCTCGGATACAGATTTCTCAGAGGAATGACTCTTTTAATGATTTTTGCATTTATCTCAGATTATTCAGTCAGACAATTGCGCAGTGGCACTGTATTGGTGTTCACACAGACATGAACCCTGTATACGTACATGCCTGTGTGCTTATTTTGCTCTTAATTAAGAAGAATGAATCTAATTAAAATGCACATGATGAATCATCATAATTACTGTCTGTTCACATATATCACCATTCTTTAAATCTTGTTATTTAAATGACCCAAGCTATGAGTGATTAGCACATGATCCCCATGTTAAATAAAATATGGAGGAATGCACTGTGTAAGTGCGGAAGTGAAATACAGCCAACATATGGATAAATGCTTGTATAGCAAATTGGGGATACTTTAAGCCTCAGCCCATGTCACCTCATTGCAAATTTTTACACAAATGTGCTGACTTGCGCTTTCAAATCTCGTGTTCATCTCCAGAAATTAATTGCAAAAACTTTGGTTTTATGGCCTGAAGTTATGAAGTAATACATGTGGTGAAAAAGCATGTACAGTATATCTCTGGCTGAACTAGGTCAGTTTCCTATTTTCGAGAGACTCTGGAAGAAGAACTCCGCTAGAACTCCGCTGAAAATCCGCCACTCTTGTGAACTTTGTCTGACATTGCCAGATAGACAAATAAATGTATTCCTTTTGGAAATAAACCCATATCCAACAACAGCAGCCTAACATTAAAACCTTTAGATTACATAAAGCATGCTGGAGCCTCACAACCATGGGAACGTAAATCCACATGCATATATGCATTTACATGCAGCAGTTTAAGAGGGATTAATGTTTTAACATAATGTACTTTTGTTAATGTGAATTATTCAATGCATTTCTCATTATTGCATCTCGTCTTGCGCTCATCCATCTTATTTTTTTCTTTTAAAGATCACCGTTTACATTGGCAAACACACGCTCATGTACACACCCACACACATTACTCCGAACACGCATTTGTTATCCGTGCTGGCACACATGGGTGGATTTAGATAGATTGCAGTAACTGGGGGAATGAGGGGATGTCACTGCTCTTCAGCACCTCTAGTGCATCGATGAATAAAACATACATTGCCACACACGCACATGCGCGCGCACACACACACACAGATTAATAAAACATTAATCCATCTATTATGCTCTGACTGTAGTCGGCTAAATCAGCATGTACATTAGATAGTTCATGACAATGAAATAATATAATGAAACAGCATGTTCCACATACGTGTGTGAGTGTGTGAGTGCTTTGTCAAAGCATACAAGCTGCTTGGTCTGGCCCTCAATAAGACTCAGATCCTCTACCAGCCACCATTCAACACAACTACCCCTGTTTCGCCTCCAGGTGTCTCAGTTGATGATACCAGACTCGAAAATATGGACCACTTTACTGACCTTGGGAGCCTGCTGTCCTCCAAAGCAAACATTGACGAGGGAATACACCACAGCCTCAGCTCTGCCAGTGGGTCTTTCTCAACACTGAGAAAAAGGGGGTCTTTGAAAACCGTGACCTCCAAACCAGGACTAAAACCCTGGTCTACAAGGCAGGCACCTGAAGGCCCATCAGAGATGCCTCAGGAAAATCCTCAAGATTACCTGGGAAGACAAACGTACCAACACCAGCATCCTAGAGGAAGCCAACATTCCCGCCATCATTGCCCCAACACCAACTCCGTTGGACTGGCCATGTGGTCTGCATGCCCGACTCTCGCCTCCCAAAACAAGTCAGCACCTCACAGGAAAACGTGCCCCCGGTTGGCAAAAGAAAAGGTTTAAGGACAATATCAAAATAACTGTCAAAATGTGCCACATAGACCCTCGGACCTGGGAGGCCATAGCAAACAATGGGTGCCCTGGAAAAAACATATCCATGATCGGACTGCACGATATAATGATCTCCACCGCGTTACAGAAGACGAGCGCAGACGCAGAAAGGAGAACGCTTCCACCTAGAAGGTTCCACCCAAACCCACTGCCCACCCCTGCACCACTGCACCAAAGTATGCGGGTCCAGGATTGGCCTTTTCGCTCACCTGAAGACCCACAACGACCAAGAAGTAGGACAGTCATACTCGAGTGACCGCCGATGATGGTGTGTGTGTGTGTGTGTGTGTGTGTGTGAATTGAAAAATTGAGGAACTCAACCCACTAAATGCAGCCTTGGCTTGAGGCAGCACTTTGTGCACTTTTCTGTCTCCCTACATTTATCTCCTGTCCTCACTGTCTTTGCAACCACCTTTTAAACAAGTGATGTTGCACTGTTTTGAATGTGCAAGTTCTTTCCTGTAGTTTGGTGAAGTGTTTGCTTCCCAAACTCTGCACAAAGAGAGGTGGAGCAGAGCCTATTTGCTGTAGAATGACATGATTTAAGATGAAGCTCTTTCACATCATCTTGTTTGATAAGGCCAACTTGTCTTCATAAAATAGTCCCTATAATACAAAACCAGGCCTCATTTTTGCTCAGTGCCAGTCTGGAGGCGAAGAGTGGCCAGGGCTGAGAGATAATAAAAATTGAAAGTGCACTCTTGTTGCTGCAACAAATCCCTACTCTGAGGCTGCAGTTACAGCAGCTGAGGGGTGGCTTCAACGATCTCAGCGCAATCTATCCACACTTACTCGGATTCTGAGTCTGAACATGTTCTGATTGTCTGTGCACTTAGCCGGGGATGCAACGATTGAGCAAGGATCAGGGTGCAACTGTGGCAGCAGATTTGACTCTTGGAATCAGGTTGTCATCCTTGCTATTCTCTCGAGTCAAATTAGACCCAACAAATCAATGATGAGTTGCTGTTGTGAGTAATTATTACTGCAGGATTTGGAAGAATTATTTTGTGGTTTGATGATTTGCTTTTGAAGTGGGTGGAGTTAATTGGACACAAACTCAGCCAGTAACACGCAAATGCATCAGAAAGCAGAGCTCAGAATTCAGAAGGAAAGAAAGGAAAGGCACGGAGGAATGAAGGGAGTTTCAGTTTCTTGTAATTGAATGTGAGCATCTCCATAGATGTTGCACCAACCAAATGCATTACCTCTCCATCTCTTGGAACACAATGCCTCAAAAACCCCATATGAACGGCTCTTAATGTGTAGTAAAGTTAATTCACTATAGACCAACCTCTCTTAAACAGTGGTCTGCATAGTTGTAAGGGAATATTTTCTAATCTCAGATTTTTGATCATTTCTCCTGGAACTCAAAGATAAAATTCATCAGATTACAGTGGTTGAAGATACAAATTCAGAGTGACCTGGTATTTTTTAATTGCCAATTCAAATTCATGAGTTTTGATGCTTAAGTTATATTAATGCCTTGATGATGTATTGCTC
Organism: Chascanopsetta lugubris; assembly: GCA_016785325.1. NCBI lineage: Eukaryota > Metazoa > Chordata > Actinopteri > Pleuronectiformes > Bothidae > Chascanopsetta > Chascanopsetta lugubris. Next base: position 31,990 of record JAFBJT010091680.1, on the reverse strand, counting down.
TCTAGGTATAGTTTCTATGGTTTGGAGACATCTAAAGGTGAAGTGACATGAAGCACGTCAGAGAATTTTGGTCAGCTTCTCATCATTAAAACTCAGAAGGTGTTTAGTTTGTCCATTCTGGGCCACTGTAAAAAATGGGGAAACATCATGACCGAGAGAGGACTCTCTCTCAAAGGGCTCATTCTAAAATTATTAAAAGCAAGAATTTGCACATTCAAGTGTTTATACTCTCATTACAGATAATGCAATCAACCTTTTGAGCTACGTAAGTATAAATGGTAATTATACTTGAATGTCACATAATTTGATTACTGCACTTATTTTTTTACCTATTTCAGGTTGTTTACATAATGTAACAGATGGTCACTTGTTATTCATATATTAACCTTCTACACTTCCCCTCAGTTAATATTGATGTTGATGGAAAACACACTTTGGTGCTTACTTATATACGTTTATAGTCTTACATGGCTACACTCCTCCACAGTGTAAACCTTCTGCACCCTCCCACCATGAGCTGAGCTATTCTCCCCCAGGGATTTCTAAGTGGACCTTGGACACATTTTAAGACTCAGGGAGATTGTGCCTTCCACTTGGTAGCCTGTGAGCTCTGGCAGAGTCTGCTGATAAGCCTGAGGTGTTTGGAGTTTGTAGACTCTTCTGTTCAGACAACCATTTAAATAACATGCAGTTTTTTTTAACGGGGCTCCATGGTGAGTACCCTTGCCATATTCATATATCTTTACCAGGTTATGCTGTATTTTGCTGATGTAGGACTTGTCTCCCGCAAGTACATTTCTGCAGAAAAGCTAAAGAGCCTGGTCAACAGCGCTTAAGTATCCAAATGGCGGCCTATCCCAAGTAATACATATGAATTAGTATAGGTAGCCATTTGCCTCCACCCACCTTCCAATATGTGCTAATCTTCATATTATGCAAGTCTTCAGATTCTGTAGATTCCCAGCCACCCACCGTTGATGTCCACATTTATGTGCGAGATTCTGCTCTTCCATTTACACTTATACATTTTTCATGAAAGGAGAAGAGGCCCTGAGGATAAATACGTTTTATTCATTTTCACCTTCATCCTCCATCCTGTCCTCTTTCCTCATGATATTCCCCTGATCATGAGACTAGAGTTTGTTCTGACTGAACCTTTACTTGCACACCTACTGTTTGTATTGTATTGTTTGTAAAATGTTTTTTCTAAGATGTCATGGAGGTAGCTGGGTAACCCTGGATTTTATATACACAGAATAATTAGTATCAGCTGCATACAGTGTGGCCCAATGGTACACAGGAAGGCCACACACACACACAACACACACACACACACACACACACACACACACACACACACACACACACACACACACACACACACACTCAACTATTGCTTAATGGCTTCACAGATGAGGTTTGTCTTTTGGGTCAGTGCCACCAGGAGCATGCACGCGCACGCACACACACACACACACACACACACACACACACACACACACACACACACACACACACCCCCCCCCCCGATATCTACACCCCTTCTCCACCCCACACTCACCCGGCCACACACACACACACACACACACACACACACACACACACACACTAACACAAACGCACTGGCACTCATACTGACACTACCCATTAGCAGGTGATGAACTCCTGTGGCAAGAGAGAAAGCGAGGGCAGGCACACTACGGGAAAAGTTAAGAGTCATAGGGGAGAGAGAGATACACAGAGAAAGCGAGCATGAACTGCCCTGTATCTGCGTGATTGATGCTGGTCCCTAATGGGTCTCTTTCGTAGGTGGTTGCTTCCAGGTGGACATGCAAACACACATTACACACACGCTACTTCCTCATCCTGCTATTCACTCTCAAACACACAACCATCCGCCCATTCGCTCGTGGCTTTCCTCTCTGCAGTGCACACACATACACAGCTGTGGTTTCAGGGTGATTGGCAGTAATTTCTCAGGTTGTAACTAATGGCTAATTAGCATGCAGTTAATGATCATCAACTTTCAATATCTTTCTCTTCTTGGGTCCTCTGAAGAAGATCAGGGGGAGGGTTTCCTCCAGAGGTCAGGGGGTGGTCAGGAAGCTAACCGGCACTTGCACTCACTCAGTGTTTTGCTCCGAAACAGATGGGGTTGATGAAGTTGGGGGGAAACTGCAGCTGCTCTGAATTCTCTTTACTTTGAAGGTGGGAGGATGAATGGATAGAGCGGTACAGTTGGGAAAGTTGTCCCACCTGGATTCAGTTTGGGGGGGGGCGGGGGGTGTACTATTCAAGTGGGATTTTAATATTTTGTGGACAAGTGTTATGTGGATTGTTTCATCATGAAACAAAGGAAGGAGTTCAGTATCAGTGCAGACTGTCTTTGCAAGAGTTTCACAGACGATGCACCAAACATAGGCAACAGAGTTACTTGTCAACCTACATCCCTTAAGACCTCCCACTCTTATTCTAGTCGATATAATATAGCTGCAGAAAATAATAGCAAGGCAACCTTCATATAGTCCTGAAGAGGAGCATAGAGTTGTGATGTGAAGCTGAAAACTGTGTGAGTCATTTATTCTAGACTTTACCACAACTTGTCTGATCTTATGTGCTGAGCTTACTTGGATGATGACTAAACTGCCAAAGCCATATCACTCACAAACACAGCAGATGAAGTTGTACACAATCAGGAGTGGTGGCACGTATACTCACTAACAGTTACCACTTCTTTAAATAGCTGTTCTCGAGCAGCATAGGTGCTTCTCTGGGCCTAAGGACTGTGCTGCTCTGTTCCTGAAGCGTCACTGACCCATTAATCTTCTATCAGTCACCGACTGCTGTCTCTCGCCGTGTGTGGCAAGAAGGCCACTCACAACGACTTTCAGGGTTGTTGTATGTGGTGTTACTCGTGTTTCTTGGGGTTTAGACTGAAAGATTATGTAACCTGACTGACATTTTATGATGATAAAATCACTAAATCAGCAGTACAGGGCCCCAGCACATTCTAGAATGCTTGTTATTTCTCATCACATGGCAAAAGGGGGCTTAACTGACAAATAGAGCCTTGGAATGTATCAGATTAAATATGATTTTAAGGTTTACTTTCTATATTAGATAATAACTGATTGTCAATTCAAACTTGAACTCATTTGTTAAGGGCACAGATATGACCGTATCCAGCCCTGGGCTCTCAAATCAGTTTTCTTTCGAAGAAAATGCACGTTTTGTGGATATTTTTATAGTATATAATGTAATATAATATAAAAAGACCTCAACCTTGAAATTCTGCTGCCAGTGAATAGAGGACAAAGAGGTTGGGAGTGAGGCATTGAACAGACGAAAAATGTACATACAAGAAATTTTGAGAGATGGCAAGAGCATAAGTGTAATATCTGGACAGGTTTCTGACGTTGAGTGCTTTCTTCCTCATATCGATCTTCGCCTCAGTAGCAAGCACTGTTCATGTGTAGATGTGCTCATAATGACATTAATGGCAACACTTCATGGCTGCCTGTAGGGAAAGGTTTAACTTTCGATCGTGGCATTGAGGCAGCTTCCAGAACTAAGCCCTGATCATCCCTGGCATTAATATGTGTCTCGGGTGATCCAGTGACAAGTTGACATGCGTAAGTACAGCTCTAATGCATCGAGAACACAAGGACTGCGTTGCTCAGTCCACTCTCGAGGTGCTCTGTGTTTGTGAATTTGTCCTGGAACATACCTTGAGACCGCACACTCAAATGGCCTCCATTGTGTCAAGAGTGACATGTTTAATTGTGCAGCATCTCAAACTGCAACAACAGGCACATTTGACTCGTGGATGGAGAACACTTGTCTGGTGGGTCAGAGAGTTGACACCATGGAAACTGGAGGATTCATTGCTCACACATCCTTTATCCAAAACGCTGCAAGGAGCCATTCCCAGTTGACTTCTGGATACCTTGAACGGGGCACCGGGTGTCGTAGGACTGACATGTAGAGACAAACAACAATTCATTTAAAGTCTCTCTTTATCTAAACCCCATTCTGCATGTCTGTGAACTGCAGGGTGTAAGTGCTGAGAGGGTGCAAACTCCTGGTTAAGACCATGGGTTGGATGACGATGCGCACTAGCAACAACCAAAACCACCTGTCAGTTAAGGGATAACACATATGGTGTCTGCAAGTGATGCAATTGTTTAGAGCAGGGACTTGAAATCTGAAATGCCAGGTGCAGAATGAGCCCCATTCTGAATCCAGGTGTGAACAGACCGACTCACATCTGTCCAGCTGTGATGGGATCACTCGAGGTATGTGATAACATTAGGTATGAAGAGGATGTTATTTAGCTTTTTGTACAAATTGCCTTGTGCATGGCATATGGTTAAATCCCAGTGCACTTAATTTGGCCTTCAATCACAACAGCTTGGTATTATGTTATTCTTACCTGCAGAATTGTCAGTGGTGTGTTTCTGTGCAAGTGCACACCAGTGCTCGCAACTTGTCAGTTTGATGAAGGGGTAATCAGCATCGCTAATGGAGTCCTCAGGTTATTAATGAGTGTCTTAACTCCACATAAGACATACAGAACACACACACACACACACACACACACACACACACACGCACAAACTAATCACATACACAATAACCTCTTCACTAATGCACTGAAATTTTCAAAGCCCCTTAGTCAGCATTCCATTTAAAACCAATTACTGAAGGCATTATTCTTTTTCAGGTAGATCTCCGCTCGCTACACAGAACAAGAAAACAAGTCATTGCACCCATCAGTTATCAGTGACAATTAATCAATACAAAAATGCTACCTAGTATAACAAGTTTGTGAATATTCCCATGGGAAACACGCACACGCACACACCCTTGTGCATGGTGGCTCATTAAAATGTGTTAGTATTCACATGTTTTTATAGAAAACATCTAAATACCACAATGTTTTAGGAGGCGAAGATCACCAATGCAGTAAAAAACAACAACTACATGCATCATGTTGACCTTTACTGTGACCGCTGTTATACTTTATAATCCTATATCCTTTCTTTTTTTTCTCCCTTTTCCTCTTCCCCTCAGCTCCTCTGCTCATCTCTAAATCGATGGCAGCTACTTTTTTAATTACTTCCCCTGACAGCTTGACAATAAGACATGTACACTCTGTCAGTTGCCTCATCTTACTTGCACTCCGTTCAATTAGACATTCACCTCAGTTCATTTCCAAAGTCTGCGTCCTCGTTGTCTCGACTTTGTTTAATTATGTATCACAGTCGAATTGCCACATCACTCATAAGGTCAAGAATGCCCAAAGCTGTCTTGTTTCATAAAAGTGCTAATTTTTGTGCTTGTGTCATGTTGCTCTTGTTCATGAGGGAATTGCAATATATAGATTTTGTCATGAGCAACTTGTGAAATGGATAAAACAGCTACTGATGTGTAGAAATTGAATATAGAATATATGCAGAAATGGTTGTATGAGTGTATTATCACCTGAATGTACAAATTATTTTATTCAGTACCTTGAAATGAATTCTTTACATATTCACATCAGGGGCAGATCCGCTCTACCGAGGCTTTAGATATCACATAATCCCACACAGTGTTATTTTCTGTATTGTTACTGCTGACGTGATGAAGTGATGTTTTGTAATCACTTAAAGAACTTACATACACTTATGTCTGAACCATGATCTTGCTACATTTAAAACAAAAGCTACATCTGTAGATAACAGAAAAGTCATTAATTTTCAGGGTAACATAAGTATCCATATATTTCTTTTTGGCACCTCAGCCAAATATATTGCTGTCTTGACCGAAACCCAGTTGATGGACCATGAGAGAGGCCAAACTAGTTTTTACATTCTCTTAGTGGCTGTTTGGCATCACGCAAACTGTCGTGCTTTTGAGGTCAAACCTGCTGATGCACATGTCTCTGTGTAAATCAGTCACCTCACCTTATTAAAACTTTAATGTGCACGTTAAAAATGCATGCTTCACAGCTTGAGATGAGAGTTGTTCCTAGTTTCTTGAAAAGAAAGGGAAAAAAACACTTTTGAGCTCCACAGTATTCATCTGATAGCAGAGGAAATGCATCCTGAATGGAAATCCAAAGAGATCTGTTTCTGTCAATCATCACCTTTCTAGTTCACTTTCTCTCACACCATGTGTTGCACCCTTTGTGTCTTAGTTGGTGTCATAGATGCAGGCTTTGTGTTTCGATTGAGGCGGTGATGGAATCCAACTTTGCGGTCGGTCCCATCTGTTTTCTGAAGCGTTGAATGTTCAGCAGTGTGGAATTAACATTCAGTAAAGTCGGTCGGATGATTTAACATTTCTTTATTTCCACAATCCCGACAGAGTTGAAATGTCAAAGCCGCAATGTGGCTTGGCACAACACAAAAGTTTTTATTTTCAAATCGTCGAGCACCTTTTCCCACCTTTTATAGTCACACCGCCTGCAGGAAGGAGGAAGCTAATGAAAGCTGCATATTCTCAGATGTAAATTTGTTATGCATGAGTTTCAGTATGTAAGAAAGGCATCACATTATACTGTGAAACGTCATTAGACAGAAGTCTTTTTATGCCTCCTCTGGAGCATAAAGATGAGATGATGGTGTTTTAAACATTTCTGTGACGGCTGTTGTTTTTTCTCTTGGCACACTCCAAACATACAAACACCATCTTATTACCTCTCTTGTTTACACAAGCTGTCACCATATACACACACACACACACACACACACACACACACACACACACACACACACACACACACACACACACACACACACACACACACACACACACACACACACACACACACACACACACACCAGTGCCTGTGACACCCTGTCTTTACACTGACATTCCTTCCTTCAAATGCACTCATACTGACACCTGCCTACACTTATTATTCATAACACCTCTCTAGTTTAAAGAAATGCTGTTTCTTTGCAGTTGATGACTCGACTAAAAAAGGCTCAGAAGAGAAGATGCAGAATAATTCCTTACTCATGCTTTGATGCTACTGTAATGTGAGTTTCTCGGTTAGCATCAGAGCAGCTTACTTTACTCAGCGCTTTATCTATCAAACAGCGATCTGAGTCACCATGCACGTCATTTTTTGTAGTGGACCAAATTTAGAGTTGGTCAAGTAAAGCAAGCCATTAAAGACATTGTCTGCAGGATTGTCTGAAAGGGAAGATACAAAAGTAATTTCCCTAAATCATTTGAAATGGGCCATTAGACATGTGAGGTGGTGTGTTAATCTCCAGAGTTGCTGCTCTGTCTGCTGTTATGTGACAAAATAATTGGCTATTTGATTTAGTTTTTACAATATCAGTTACTGCAGAAAACTGTTTTGTTACTTTAAGTGTTTTAGCTTTTCGTATTGAATTTGATCAAGTCTTCAAAGTTTTCACTTGACCTTAAACTCTTTATCAAGTGACAACCCACATACAAGATACGTATTATCCTGAAAATATTGTTGGAGTGATGGTCATTTATTTTAACTCAAAATGACAATGTTCATCTCCTCGAACAGGTTCTTGTGAAGACATTGAAATGTACAATGATTTGATACGATTTTCCACTTGCTTATTAGCCATACCGAAAAGGATAATGAAAACAAAATTGCACTTGAGAGTTTGCGAGTTTTTGTGAATTTTTCACCAGCCCTGTAACATGCTCGTTGGTGCAGTAATTACGCATAATACTCACGGTGGATTGAAGAGGATAATGAGATTTGTAAACAAAAGCCAGCCATTTTGGCAGCAGGTGACTCACTTACCATTCTCAGAGGTGTACTTCGGCAGGTGTGCATGAGTAGATGTGTGCAAGTGTATGCATGCGCTACGAGTATATGAGCTCCCGCGAAGCAACACAGAGTTAAATAGCAAGATATCAATGGAGAGTTGCCATTAATCTCATTATTTTGTTTTTGTTTCTTCTTCTTCTTCTTCTCTTTGAACAGATTAACTCACATCGTGTGGGTTTTAGTGATCGTCAGATAAATGGGTGTGGTTGATGGGTACAAAAGCAACAGGTGCACTTTCATGTCTTTGTTGCTCTCATGCTGAGAGACGTATGAGTTGATGCCAGGAACGCGATGGTGTGGAAATGTTCCGTATGGGCAATAAACTTGTGACAACATGGGTCTGACTGATTACAGTCATTACTGCTCAGTTGTTTCCACGCAGTGAAACACACAAAGTCCTGATCAGGACTTTGCCTTTGCCCTTCTTTTGCTGTCAACAGTCTAAGCCGGTGCAGGCAAACACAGGGCCCGCTGGCCAGAACCGGCCCACCAGAGGGTTTAATCTGGTCCGCGGGATGATTTTGCAAAGCGTGAAGAGTGAAGCGTTTTCATTAGATTCACAACCCTACTTGAACTTTTGAAGTTGTTGTTGTTTACAGGACATCATGCTATGCTGTTACTGGTTTGGCCCACTTGAGCCGTATGTGGCCCCTAAACTAAAATTAATTTGACAACCCGGATCTAAACAAATCCTCATCCTTAACCATGTCTAATTCATGCCCAACCCCAACTACCATTCACATCTCAACCCTTGCTGCCATGATTGCTGTCATGAATCCTTTGGCTTGATCTGAGTCAACTCAAGGTTGGCACAAGAAAAACAAGCATTTATGTCGATTGTGTTCCCACTAAACTAACCTAGGTACAGGCAGCTTCTGTTGTGAGTAGTTTTGTCCTTGCTGTAAGTGTGCTAGTGTTTCCATGCATTGGATTTTAAACACTCAGTAAATGTGGGTGCTAACTCTGCAACATCAGAATGAAACCAAAGTTGTTGTACATGTGTTGAAAAAGGAACAGAAGTTGGAGCCACAGGGCAAGTTGAATAATAGGTGCGTCTGAATACAGTGTCGCGCCGGTAACACAGATTGCCACGGCAACCTCAGCGCAGGCATGTGTGATTTGATTTCTTGTCAGTTAATTATGTTAATTAATGCTGAAAGTTTACTACACATGGATCACATTTACCTATAATCTTCCACTCAGCTCTGCAGGTTTCCACTCCAAACTCCCCGCATCCCGCTGTCTTCTATCATTTCCTCTCGCTAATTCCCCCTCACCCCCATTTTCCCTGCTCCATTGTTGAATGAAAAAGTCCCGCCAAAAAATGCAAAAGCAAAAGAATTGAGCCTAAAAATAGAGCCCCCATTTATGGATGATGAGGTGTCCTGTGAAGTGCCTGACTGTAATCAGCACTTCGGAGACGGGAGAATAATCATCTGGCATCAGTGGGGACGGCCATGGATAATAAGAGGGAAGCGGAGGGCTTCAGATTAATGGCACATTTTGGTGCCATGAGATTTTACTGACAAGAGTAGAATAGAGGTAATCTGTGTTCCCTTCCTGTGTGTGTGGATGCATTCATTTCCCTCTTGAGCATTAGTGGATTAAATAGAACCCAGAGCCGGCTATTGAAATAGTTTTCTGACAAAGCTGCAGGCGTTACTTGGGCTATATGTATATGTCTCTACACACCACAACACACTGCTATCTTTTGGTATTTAGTCCACTATTAAAACCACATTGTTATTTGTTTTACTCATAGTATACTATAGAGAATACAGAGAGAAAATATCTCCACTTAACCTCAGTAAACAGATTTATTGCGCAAACTGAAACAACCTATTTTCTCCTTCCTCATGCTAAAAACCAACTGTACTGTCTTCACTTTAAGTTCACGTCAAAATGTAATTCTTCTAAGATTAGAAACTTTACAGCGTCCAAAGTCATGACAGTAAAATCTGTATGCCACTGCTCCATTTTAAGGTAAAGAAAATATGTTCAAACCATATTCTTCTCAAAATAGAGTCAAACTCATTATATAAACAATTTATTACAAGCCATTGAATCACCGCAGTAACATCACTTTGTCATATTGTAAAAACCAAGTAAAATGCACATTGCTATGGATAGAACATCCTAATGCGAGTCTGTGTGCTTTCTCTTTACTCACACAAGATAGATATGGGGGAGTAGTTAGAGCAGCTGGCTGTTACCATGGTGACGAGTCAGATTTTCTTGCCGTATACACATTCATAAAGTGCACATACATACAGTAAGATGGTACATATTTTAAGTGTCAGTGTCGTGCCCACTGCAGCTGGTTCTAAAAAGGTATCACAGGTGCTGGGAAACTCTACTTGGTAAAGTTTAATAGTAACAGGTCCTCTGGGCCGTGTTGATACTTCATGACTGAGGGGGAGGCTGCAGGGACTCACTAATGCAAAGAGGTGTTGATGGGACGGGCCGAGGCCAGCTGATTAGCAGGTTTACCTCAGTGGAGGGAAAGAGGTGACGGCAATAGAAGCAAACAAGGGCTAACACGGATATCTAACGTGAGTGCATTAACTCCCCTTGTCCTTTTATCACCCTGCTTCTGCCATTTCATTAGCCCGACTCCTCTGCCAGCCCTTGTCTTCCTTTTATTATTTAGAAATAAAACTTTTTCAGTGTCCACCGGGGAACACGTACCCTGTTTCCAGGCAGGAAGCTTATTTTCTCTCCATCGTCCAAACAGACGCTTCTGTTCAATCAAACCTACTGTTTTCAAGTTGATCATAACAGCTTCGCAGGCATTTTCTCAAACAAACCCTGATGGACAGAATGTTTCTTTGTTGTGTTTTACCAATACTGGAGTTATAAATATATCCACTGTGTTGCTGTGAAAACAGGAGGAAGACTGAAAGCTGAGAGGATATCAGAAAATGCACTTTCAATTAACTAGCTCATGGAAGCTTTAAAAACTAATTTGGAATCTGTTGAAAGTACAATTTTCATTTGGATAGTCTTGGGACACCATCTTACTCACTGAATGTCCATCTTTGGTCTTTGGAAGATAATAATTACTTTGTTGGTGTTTAGAATATGTTTTCATACATCTCAGCTGATGAATATCAGCTCTATTGTCACAGAGTTTTGAAACTCAACCTTCATTCTCCTTTACCTCACGCTCCCCCCTTAAATGTTGCCTACTTTCATAGTGTTGACAACCTGGAACAAAATCCAGAGAAAAGCATATGTCCAAACACCAGCTGCTGAGGCTGAGCTGCTTATTTGCCCATTGTCTTCATATTCCCTCTTTGCTTCCCTGATCGAGCTGCTGATTGCTGAACCTTCTGGCCGGTTTCTACTTTACTCACAGTCACAGAGCCATTTGACTTCTATTCCAAACTCTGCCTTCACATTGCGTAATGTGCAGCGGTGCAAAGTTTCAGATAGGAGAATGATTAATTAACCACCAAATGTTGACCCCTCCATAGTGAGGCTGTAGTTTGACAAGCGCATCCATACTTTTTGCACATTTTTCTTATTTCTCCATGAATGAAAAGTCTGGTTTTAACGAAAAACTCTTTAAACTGCAGAAAGTGAGGAAATGGATCAATTATTGACTCATCCCATTGGCAAAACTGTTAGAATAAATCCACTCTGGAGACGGGGGTTGGAATTTTTGTGCCCTCATATCCCTCTCCATACCTCAAAGCAATGTGGATATCAAAATATGTATTTATTATAAATTTAGAGCCCAGAGCAAACCGTGCAGTAAATTAAATATTACATTTTTAGCTTCCTGCATAATTAATGAGTAAAGGGGAGAATTAATCGGTTGAGTGACGCATATTTTGAAAACGTCACACAGAAAATAGAATTACAACTTTTACAGTCAGGTCCCTGGCACAAGTGCAAACCTTGTTGTTCTTATTTAATTGATTAGAGTCTCATGATACATATTCCCTACACACAGTACATTTAACCTTATTTTGACAATACCACCTGTGATATAGGATGAGTTGTATTTCCTCACCTCTGTTACTAAGATAGCACCTCTTGGATTTTCATCGTAGTAAACTACACTACAGGGAATTACTGATGTGGGAGTTTAAGCTGAACCTAAGCACGTGTTTCAAATGAGTTCCGAGCATATGAGACCATATAAATCTCTGTTTAATTTGAAATGTATCTGGCCCAGATCATTCCATGAATTTCTACAGTTACATAACATTTCTCTCATAACGTGTCACACTGGGAAATCCTGTTTGTGTCAGACAAATGTAATGTGTGGAAATAAAGGTTGTAGCAGTTAGACTTCTGTTGCGATACATGGATAAACATAACATAACATACCTAACATGAATTTTGAAAAGAGCCCTCCATTTACCAATGCATCTTAGTATGACTGTTGCATATCAATAGGCCATCTACTATCACTGTAATGACATTAGGCGGATCATTATTGAAATTATGAATATAAAACAAGTTTCAGCTGCTAAACGGAAGAAAATCACATTGTAATTTAACCTAGATAAATATAGTTTTCCAATAATTGTTGTATAAAATAGATACTACTAAGACAGGGTACAGATCATTGTTGGTTTCAGAAAGACTCCAGGAAAATGGCTATGGATTTATTGCTCTCTGAAAGATTTAGTGCCAGGTTAAACAAGTCGTCCTGGTGGATATTTTCATCCAGTGCCAGCTCACCCTCATTCATTCTTACATGATATAGTGAGGAAAAATATTCAAGGGAGGGGAGAATAGTAAAGTGGTGTTGTGGGGCCAAGACAAATGGAGAGGCAGGGAATGAGACAGAAAGTCGGTGAGTAGAAAGAGATAGCGCTGAGAAATGGTCAGACCTGTATATATTTGTATTATTCGCAGCAGTTACTCAAATGTATCTGCATATCTGGGTTCCTTACAGGGGGAGAGAGATACGACTAAAGTAGCAAATAAACACCATCAAAAGTTAAGTGCTAGATTACTTTTGTAAATTACTTTGCAAAAGCACCGACTCATGCAATAAAACACATCATAACACACGCAGCAAATAAAACCAGATATACTGTAGTAAGATGGAGTTTGATTGTCTCAAAAACTAAAACCAAAACATATTGAGCACCATCTAGAGACTGGCTGCAGAATGAGCACTTAATCCAGCCTCATCCATATTAAAGGATAAGACACGGACAGAAACGACAATAAAATAAAACAATTTTTGTGGTGTTTATATTCTAATTTACATTTTTAATACTTATTTTACTGGTCATACAGTTTGATTAGTGTCACATCTACTTAAACATTTTGATACTCTTTTTAATGTCTCCACTCCAGCTCCTGTTTTCACGTTCTCTGAAACTCTCTGTAGAGCTCCTGCCCCTCCCTCACAGACAGCATCTCTCTGCTCTGATTGGCCAGCTGGCCCAGTTTCTTGTGATTAGTCAGCTGCTCTCAGCTCAGCTCAGTGAAGTGTCCAATAATGTGTAGGACCAAGTGTTGAGACTTCCTGAACTGTCTTCTGTGATGAAGAGCGCCCCCTATTCTGCAGAACATTGGGGCTCTTAACTAGAAACCAAGGACAGAACTTGCATACAACCAACTTATCTACATAAAAACGTGAAAATAATAATTATAACTCAATAATTTCTGAATTGACACATCAAAGTACAGGAGTTTTGTCTATATTGATGCCTGAGACAGACTCATAATTGGTGTCTGTATCCTCAGGATCTCTATTCTTCTTCAGATAGTCAAAGATAAATCCTGCAACAGGGAACAATGGATGTCTGACTCCATCCCAGACACGTTTACAGTGAGTGAGTGAGTGGTTCATGCTCTGCAATTAAGTTAAAACTTTGCCTGTAGTGACACAGCTCCGTAACTCAATCTCACCTCACTTCCTCTTTGATATGCTTTTAATCTTGGGAACAAAGTGGTTTTGAATACTCTTTTGACGTATGCTCCGAGTTAGCGAAAAGTATCTTTATCCAAACTTCACAGCCCTTCTCTCCCACATGGATCATTTCAAGTTCGCTATTTAGGAAGCTGAACCAAATGTTTGGCCAGAGAATGGAGAGACACAGTCAGAGTTCCAGGCGAGCACTGAACGATTCTATGAAAATATCTTTTTAATGAACCAGCTGTAATCATTCACTCACTTCATGTCTCCGTTCTCTGACTGTGCACTCTAATAGTTGCAATCAAAAATCCATTTCATTGTCATTAAGCTCTGATTTGACTTTGTCTTTGTCTTTATGGTTACCTGTTACCTCTGTACACATCTTATATTAACTCCACTTTACCGTTTTGTTTTATTTTTATTTTTTGAAAACCTGGCCTCTTGATGTGTGTCTTCTCCCTCGGTGTTTGCACTGATGTGAAACACCTGCAGAGCTGCATGTGCCCCAGTGTGTCTTTTCATGGCACAGGTGGAGCCGACAGCAGGCACTGGCACAAAAACAAGGTTTCACAGTTGGCAAGGCTTGAAGAATCTGCACCAAACACTCACCATAGCCTATAAAACACACGTACATGCAACATTATTTGCATACGCTTATTAATCTCCAATAGGGTTGTAAAATACACAGTTGTGTACACAAACACAGCTGCAGTACATGCACATGCATGCAGTTGAGAGTGCACTGATATACCCACACTTTCTAGAAGTTCCATCATAAGAGCCTGGTTTGACTTTGTTGACTGACATTCTTCTTCCTTAGTATCTGTTTTCAACTGTAAACAAGCTAATATTCTCATTCATAAATTATTCCCATTCTTCCTGTTTGCACTGCATTTCCTGTTAGTCGGTGATATGAGGGACTAACCATAAATCTCCATGCAGCAATGCGACAGCATTAAGTTGGTCTCACCTGTGCGTTTCTCTATGATGAACGACTTCAATCTCCTTTCACACTCACTCCCTCACAGCAACACGAGACTCCTATTTATTGTCTGTCTCCTCCGTTGCCTCTTTACTCCCGTGGAACAATGAGAGATGACTTGATTACAGTATCAGTCAACTGTGATTCATGGTGAAAATAAGCTCGCGGGAAGCCGCAAAGGTGGCCGGACAGCAGTATGTTGCATTTGCTGTTTCTGCCCTCGGGTGATTATTATGCCTGTTGTAAAAATGGCAGAATGACTAAGAGGTTAACCTGCTTCCTGCCAGGTTGAAATGTGAGGACGTCTCTGGTAACGCTTGGAGATGTAGTTGATTATGTGAACATTATGCAGGTCAGGCTTGTTTGGATTGTTTTTGCTGTGTTTTGGGGGCGAGGGCCCTCTTGGTTATGTTTAATAACTTGCATGGTCCAAATCAGTTATCCGGCGGGTAAGAGGAGTGACCTTTTAGTAATGAGAAGCCAGCGATTTCCTGTACGCCGCCTGTACCTCTGTACATTTTGAAATGCCATCTCATAGAGCAGATGCCATTCATGACTTATTTTGATGCCGTTAATAATAAATGTAGTCTTTTTTTCCCCTCTACCTTTTTAATAGCAACAGCAGTTTGGTTGTTAATGCCTCTTCTTAATTTGAATCTAATGACAAAGTTTAGTGCCTATTGCGAATCAACAGTGTCAACAGCACCGGAAAAATTGATTCACTGAGTGATGGATTGAATCCTTTTTACTGCTTCAACCTCAAGGTCCTCACACATTTCATTCACCTCATTTTAATGAGTCATTTAAATTCAAACTGAATTTTAATAACTCATAATTGATAATTTCGATGATCAAGATTTTAGATTTGTCAGGTAAATACAGGTCAAGGTTCCTCACACGTTTGGTATAACCAAGAAATTATGTGTATATTCGCATGCACGTGCACAATTATGTGTTTGTGTGCATGTATGTGCACATCAGTCCAGTCAGGCTGAAATTGACAGGAGCATGGGTAAAACTTATAAAACTACAAGTCAAGAGGTTTTATTATATTTGGCATCTTCTATGCATATATGTCTGTCACACACTTTACATTTCCTGACTGCTTTTCATTCCCAGTGTGTGCGTCATTATCTTGATATGCATGACTGTGTGTAGGTGTTTGTAAATAAGCCACTCATCGCGAGATGCTGACATTAAAATTCACTTACACATGTTCATCCATGCAATGTCAACATGATGTGCATGTATGACTGTGTGCTCTCATTGAAGTGTGTGACTGTGTGCGCATGTGCGTCTTCTGATGTCTGCCATCTAAAGGTTGTTCGGGCTCAGATTGCTGCCGAATGTCACCGTTAGAAATGCAATGCACGCACACACACACACACCAAGCTGGAAGAAGTATTGCACATATTGATGCACACTAGTGCATATACGGATGCATGCCCTTAGACACAGATACACTTGCCCACACACAAGTAACACTGCTCTTACGCCATAGTACATGTAATGAAGCCGTCCATGTGTCCACAGTTAGGTTCAGAGAGAGAGGTGCAGTGCTCTGCAGAGTAAGAATAAGTCTTTTTGCCATGCAGCAAATTCTGGGTTAAAGTCACTTGCCTTTTGCCAATGAGTGAACGTGCTGTTATAAAAGCTTAAACATATTAGCATGTGGTCTGCTATTATGTGAAGCAACAGAGGTGGCGCTCTCTTGGGGAAATGAAATCCATGTGACGCATATAACCTGTCCATCCTGAGCACGTGTTCGTGGTTGGCGGTTAGTTAGCTCAAACATTTTGGTTCCTGCTTAATCGCCAAGTCTCTGGAGGTCAGCGCCAAGTCGCTATGACTCCTCCCACTTTCCAGGTTGAGGTGAGGCTAATTCACAGCTCACCGGCATGCGTTGTCCTGGTCTGGAGAGCCAAGGTGGACTGGACATGAGCTACCATATAGCTAATAAGCGCGAGCCTACTCGGGAGTGGGGGCAGACTGGCTATTTCTATGATTGATTAGCTCGCTCCCACTGAATGTGAACTGACTGAATATCACTTCACTGCCAATGGTGTTCCCTAATTCTCCTTTTTAAACATGCATAACATGTGCAATATATCAAAGTATTTACTAGGTCTGTACAACTTGACCAGTTTCTTAAATCATCTCTGACGTCCCATTCATGAGCACTTGTAAAATGTACATTCACTTAACAGCTTATGATAACATATATGGTACATGGAGGGGGAAACTGCTGTTCCGTGGTGTACTCACTGCATTATGTACTTACCTACACTTACTACCTGAGGATTCATTTTTCCTAAAGGAGGGGTAGGGCTTGTTGAATGTTGAAACTGAGTTGGAACTGACCTTTCCTATACATAATTGAACGAAAAGACTGCAGCTTTAGACTGTGCTATTAATTATACATCATTACCTGACTAAAATATGAAGCGTAAAATGCAGGCATTGCGTGTGTGCACACACGTACACACACACACACACACACACACACACACACACACACACACACACACACACACAGTGTGCGGAACTGTGCGAAACCTTGAGAACCCCGAACACCAGTAGCACTTGTTAGGTATAAGTAATTAATCATGTAAATTACCTGCTCCTCTCTCACCCCAGGGACTCATGGAGAGTTCTGTTTGCATTTAAGTATGTGTGCAGCGTCACGTTCATGGTGATTAGCAACAGAGTTCAGCACATTAAAAAGCAGTGTAACGTTGGTTAGTTGAGCAGTGATGGTTTAAACTCCAAGGTGCTATTTTTATCTCTGTGGAGGGGAAATATATAAATAGTGATAGAGTGGATAAAGAAGGAGAATTCAACAGAAGCGAATAATGAATTCTGAAAAGTGTTTTATGTCACTTTTATTCCTAACCAGAAGAAAATGTTTTATCTGGGGAGGGGAAAGGATGATGGTTTATGCTTCACACTCGGATGCACTGGCAAAGCTTAGATTTGATTCACTCTACCTGCTTAAACAAGTGTCAGACACATTATAACAATTTTAAAGTATTATAATATCATAATGGAGTCAGTGTCTCCTCTAGTGTTCTAATGTCTGACGCGTTGATGTCTTCATTTCAAATTTTCACAAATAACCATTGCCGATTGTAAGTACAGGAATACACAGTTGATTTTGTAAATTCATTTCTGTTCGGTCAATGTAATGGATTATATACGCACGCACGCAGCCACGCACGCACACACATACACACATTAAGTGCGTTAAAACCCCTCTCTATTGGCCATTCCATAGCCCTGGGTTCAGTGAATTGATGCCCTTGCTAAAAATAATAATTCCCTCCCATTATACTTTGGAAGCTGATTTATGAAGTCTTGATTCTTACACACCTTTGCAGTTTTCGCCCGCTTCTGGGAGCTTCTTGTGTCAGCAGTGACTTCCCCCTACTCGTTTCCTGTGGTGTTAAATTTCAAATCCCAGCAGTGTTTAGAGTGAATAATGCTCTAAGTGTCAGTGAAAGGCTGCTTTGCTTTCACACACCCGCATTTTCATCAGTCTCAAAGCAGCACTACTTACCTCCTATGAGCCAGCTCCACCGGGCTGTGTTAAGTGCTGCTGGCTGAGAGGAGGTACCTACACACGTTATCTCCCTCAGTTCTTCCTAAAACATACGGAAATATGGATGATTTAGTTTTAATTTTGTGTTGAATCAGGGGGGAACATGCGTAGACAGGAAAACAGAGAGGAAGAAGAAAAAGAGGAGGCTATGGACTAAGGGAGGAAGGAAGGAAGGGAAGATCCTATAAAGGGCATGTCTCAAGGCTTACATCAGCATCCATGAGGGTGCTTTCCCCTCTCCCTCTTTACAGCGCCAGATGGCCTTGGTCTTTAATCACGGTGTGTGTGTGTGTGTGTTTGTGTGTGTGTGTCAGGAAAGTGCCCGTGTGTCCCTGAAGCATCTTAGTTTGCCGCATGTGTGTCTGTGCGGGGAGAGAAAGAGATTGTGTGTGTGTGTGTGTGTGTGTGTGTGTGTGTGTGTGTGTGTGTGTGTGTGTGTGTGTTTGTGTGTGTGTGTCAGGAAAGTGCCCGTGTGTCCCTGAAGCATCTTAGTTTGCCGCATGTGTGTCTGTGTGGGGAGAGAACGAGATAGAGAGAGTGTGTGTGTGTGTGCCCCTGCGTGCGTGCGTGCATGTGTGTGTGTGTGTGTGTGTGTGTGTGTGAGGGAGAGAGAGAGTGTGCGCCCCTACCTGGCTGGAAAGTCTAATTAAGTGCAAGTGTTTGTGTGTAAGGGCTCGGTTTTATGTTGCTTTCACTTAAGACAAAACAGAATTCCACTTCCACCAGTAACGGCAACAATGGAGCTGTTAACATCAGAAGGGGATTAAAAAAAAAAGAAACCTTAGGTGTGATCTTTTTTTATTACACTTTAATGGTATATGGGTGAATGTGTCTACTTTTGATCATTAAAGTGTAACAATCACAGTGTGGCAGGTTGTGGACATAAACAAGCAGCATGATTGACAACAGGCATTAAAACAGTTTAATGTGTGTGTATTTATAGTGATTGTGTGTGTGTGTGTGTGTGTGTGTGTGTGTGTGGACAGAAGTGACTTGAATTCCATCTATGCACAATCAAGGCATTGAAGAATGAAGAGCTAATCAATGTTCAGTATGGGATTAAAGCTGAAAGGCTTTAGACAAATGGAGCATTGATGGTCAACAAATAAACCAAAGCAGACGTTTAATCACACACAATGTCACCGCACCTGGTTAGCTAGTTAGCGCCAAACAGAGGTGAGGAACTAACATGTTCTTTAATGTTCTGTGCTTTCTGGGGCAGTGTCGTGCAGCTGTAAAGTAAATAAATCAAATATTGCTCTGAGAAAGATACTATTCATATTGATATTATGTAGCCTCTCCATGGTGGTGCCATTTTGCACCACCATTTTTTTTACGGGAGGCCAGAAAAGACAAACTAAACACTGTTTGAGTTTCATTGATAACTGCAAGGCTATTTTTGGTTCCTCACGGTGTTTGGAAGGTGCATTTAGGATTATGATCTGAAACTGGCAGTTTTACCGTGAACTGCACTTGTCTTGAACCAATTTAGGAAGTAACATGCTGGTACAGTGTCACTGTTGCCTTCTACTGACGAGGGTGTTGGTTTGAATCCATGTTTTCCTCAGATTGGGAATGGTTATGTAGGGTCTCTCCAGTGTGATTGGTTGTTTCACATCCCCCTGAGTGTGTCTTCTTACCCAATGCTGACAACTGTAATTTATGGAAGGATGGATGGATGGATATTTTCAATTACTTAGTTTCTTCTTCATTCATTTTGCTTGCCGACTACAGTGATATTTGGATCTTGGAAAAAGATTTCCAAGCACAATTGTGCTCACTCACAATATTTACAGTGTGCATAGAAAGTTCCATCTGGATGCCAAACCAAATAAGGCAACACTCACTGTCACCTCCGTGTGTGCTTGGCTGCTCCTTGTCAAAGGTACCCGGAGGTGCTTTATTCTATCCACTAATGTTTACATTCACCGTCTCCCAGCCAAAACGCATTGTGTACCCTTCAGGCCAAACAGAAATGCACTGAACTCATATCCTCTCTGCAGACAGGGAAATATTTGCTGCGCTCAGTTTTTGAAGAATTATGAACGTCCATTATTTACCAGTGTGTTTTGGAAGCAGCCTTTTCCATCTTTTCTACAGAGCAGCATTAGCTGCCATGTGGATGCCCCCAACTCTGTGTGAGATGTGTCCTTTGTTTTTAAACAGATCTAATAATTCAATTATAATTTTATTTCACACCTTTTAAATAGTTTATTCCATACGATTACTGCTGCCTAATTGGAATACTTGCCGCTGAACAATTTTGAATTCATCACGCACACATGCACACACCGCCTACAGATGGTTAACAGGCATATTGTGAGGTGACATTTGATAGGAAACTGACACTGAAATTGTACATGTATACACTGCAGATGTTGAGTCAGTACTGAAGCTATCCCCTCCTCACTGCACACACACACACACACACACACACACACACACACACACACACACACTCACACACACCTGCCAAGCTTCCAGACTAGTCGATGCCAGCATGTTTTAACCCTGGGGCTGTACTGGCGAGTAGACAGAACAGAAGGAGAGGGAGGGAGAGAGAGAAAGAAAGAGAGCGAGGGGAGAGAGAGACAGAGGGAAGCCAGTACAGGTGGAGTGGAAATAGAAACAAGAAGGCAAGGAACACATGGCGAACCGAGAAGGATGGCGGTGCAAAAATAGAGAGCAGAGGAGGGGAGCGTTAGAGAAGTGAGTCAGAGGGGGCAGAGGCTGGAGAGGAGGAGATGAGAGTGTGAAGCTGACCCTGAGCTGAGCCGCAATCCTCGTCAGAGATACAGGGAGGACAGGAGCGACAGTGGCTGGGATAGACAGGTGGAGGGGGGTGGGGTGGTCTGTGATGTATTGTGGATGATGCCGACCTTGGGCTGAGTTGTGCTCGTCCAATCTGGCACACTTTGACCGCTGAAAGACAGATGTCCGGGCAGGCTGCCATCCACATGTATCTGAATGTGTGCCTGTGTTGTTGTTGTTTTTTTGATGATGCCGTTGGAGGCGAAAATGAAAGAGAACACTCTCTGTCTGCCTAGCAACCAACAGAACACATGTTTATCATTAGTCCGATATCTCTTTTAGCAGCTGGTGGTGACCAAAACGTTGCTACGAGGAGTGACTTTGACGGCAAAGCCCAATGTTGCACAGTCGGTGATACATTTGAAATCAGGTAAATGTTATGATGCGTTGGCTGCTTCTGTGGCTGCCCTCTGCTGGGTAAATACAAAACATCATGAAATACAGATTCCTAAATTAGGATTAGATGGCGGTTTCGAACCTCTGAAGTTTGTTTAAGTGTCGAATTTAGAAAGAAATATAGTTTGGCCAAAAAGAAAAAGAATAAAAAAAAAAATGGAAATGACAAAAGGTGTTGCAACAATCTTGCCTCATACCTCCTCACTTCATCCATCTCCGCCCCTCGTCTGCGCATAAGAATCCCTCTGTGATGAGTGGTCAGCAGAGAGTGAGAGGCCTTTACCCATCTGCTGACCATCCCCATCCATCCACCTCTCTGTTTTCTCTCCATCTTTTCTCCCCCCTCCACATCTCTACCAACCCAATCACTTTTCTCCTCTATCCTGCCAGTGGCTCCATTCTGCCCAGTTGAAGTCTCATCATCATTATCTCTTTCTCTGCCTCCCTCCCTCCAGCACTCTATTCCATTTGCCCTCCATCTGTCCATCTCCTCTTTTCCCTTTCTTTCACAATCTCCTCTTTTCTCTGCTCTTTTTTTTGTCTTGTGCCAGGTCCTCATCCAGACTACCAGCTGCGACCCCTGCAGCCTTACCTCCCCTCATGCGTGCCAGACTCTGCCTCTTCTTTCTCTGATGAGGGATAAAAAAAAAGCACCAGAGTAGTGATGACTGATGATGAGGAGGACAATGAATCAAAGATCAGACTTTTATTTGGCTAAAATCGCTGTGTGATATTTTGTGTGTTTTTCGATTGGAATGATAATCCACATATCTTCAGTTGTTTCATAGCTTTGTTTTGGGTGATCAAAAATAGTCTGAGACAAATTAAGGTTTTAATAGAAACAGTTAGCAACAAAGGTAAAATCTATTTTGATAATACTTTGAATGAAATGTGGCCCTGCACTGATTGTAGGAAAACCATATTTCTTTTGAGTTGCACAGTGCCCGAGGCGGTCACAGTGGGAGGAGGGTACACCTGCTGGTAGGCAATAGGCATCACTATAACGTCTTCTGCACGATTACTGATGCACAGGTAATACCGTTTTCATCAACGATCAAATATCATTAAAAAAGATATGCAGTGTATGGTTTTAATAGCTACAGTTCAGGAACCCAAAGCTGATTGTCACTGTTGGGGAGCTTCTAAAAAGATGAGATGGACTCTCAGGGTTGGACAAAACAGGGAGTCAGTGTGGCTGTTGAAGAAGATGATGGGCAGTTATGAAAAGATGCAGGTAGAGAAGTAACATTATTTGTGAGTAGGAGTAAATTGTCCTGGCTTATTGTTTTACTAGCAAGAGCAAAAAGGCAGAGGTATAATGCAGTGGCCGTGCAGGAGTGATTAGACCCTGATAGGTTTCCTTTTACATCTTTAGTTGATTTAATTATACACTTTGAATATACTTTGAATTGCTTATAATGTGGGCTGGTTCACAGACGTCCAAAGTGCTGTTTGAGGGTTCAAAGATGATTTTATGGTTGGCTACACATACTGTGGGTTTATATTCAAGAGTTTGCCATGTGTCCCCACAACTCTAGAAACACCATTGTTGTGCGTGTGTGTGTGTATGTGTGTGTGTGCGCGTGTGCGTATGTTTGCTTGCCATGTCCTCTTCAACTCCTTACTGATCCAGCCTCCATCTTTTCCCCCTTTTATCTCCATTTGAGATCCTTACATCTTTCAAAGCAGTGTTTGCTGTTTGGCCCATCTCTTGCTGGGAAGTAAATCTCTGCCATGCTTGAATCTGAGAAGAGAGAGAGAGAGAGAGAGGGAGAGAGGGAGAGAGTCAGTCTCTAATTGGCTGACACTGTCCTCCAGCACGCCACTTTGTTCAGAAAACAGCCATTTTGTCCCTGAGCTAATAATTCATTTTTAGTCACACAGAGGTTATGGAAGGCTCTTTCAAAAGGAAACATGTCACCATAACAATGGCACCATGTTTAGCCTCTTTAATTACCATGTTTATTTGGAGCAGGGCGCTGAAGCAGTGGGGCTGGATATCATCTTTGTTATTCATGTCCAAGGAAGCTGCTTCATGAATTATATTAGGGCAATTTTTAAGCCAAGCTGGACCAGAGTGATAGTGAAAAACAAAAAACCCTGTTGACATTGATTTTATTTTTTGCTCAAAATTTCAGCTAACTTGAGTGGAATTTAGGTTGGACTGAAATGTCACATACTTGAATTAAAAGTCCTGTGTATGTGCCTTTTAAGAAAAATAAATTAAAAAAAAGACATATCTGAATACAAAATCACCTGAATGTATGAATTGTTGTTTTCACTACCATATAAGGAGCCAATTATATTAACATCAGGGGCAGATGCCATTTGGCTGTAACATGCAATGTTATAACCCTAATCTAAAAGTAGATCAATTTTCATGTTTATTAGACTCATAAGACACATGATTTGTTGGCTGATGTTTGTAAACACACCAGTTGCCACTGGTTGACCCCAACATCACCATTGGGACTTGTGTGTGCAACATACACTGCAAACTACACTTACTGTTGTAACATTACATTTGTTGTAGAAACACTGTTACTTTAACATGCGAAAGACTTACCTGTCCAAACACTGCTTCCCAGAGACGTCCTGTGCATCACTCCATGAGAGTTACTGTCAATGAGGATTCACACAATCAAAACATGTCTGCTGTTTATTTCAAGCTCAGACTTTCATCAACATTTGGTTCCCACTCCGAAGATGTGACGGAGTGAATGATGATGAAGGTGGTGTAGTGTCAAATATGAAATGCATACTTCCCCGCTGCTGTAAAATGATAAGATATTGGATTTGCATTTCTTCCCTTTCATCATGAGTTTGAATGAAATGAGCTAATAAACAAACAATAGAAGAGACCTGCAGACTCTTTATGATGTACCCTGGTGTAACCCAAATGCAATGCATTCTGCAAAATGATCCATGATGTCGAATACCACAAACTATTCGTGAAACTGTCTGAGACAACGAGAGCGTCGGAGTTTTGAAATGTTTGCGTAAATGTCAATTTCCATCATCGGTGCTGCCGTGATGTTGAGTGACAGTCTGATGTCAGACCATGACACAAAGTGTAAACAGCAGCAAACATCTCTCTCTTGCCTGGATGCATCTTGTCTCAACATGAGCGAGCAGCCAAATAGCAGGGGAATATATGCTCTCTTTATATTTTCACACATTCAGTAATATTCGGCAGAGTGGAGAAAAAGTGTGGAAATGGGGCAGTGGGATAAATGGGGTGGTGTCCTCTTCTTACAAAAGCTCTATGAATGTTGCATGGTCTGTTCATCTTGTCAAACAAATATACTAGACCAGGGGAGTCAAACTCATTTTCACCAAGGGCCACATCAGCATTATGGTTGCTAAGTGTAGATTGATCTTCACGTGAACGAGCACGCTCGTGTGTGTGTCTGTGCGTGGATCGATCCGCTGTATAACATTCTAAATCTGAAAATCGGTGTGATGGCGCTACGACTGTGGTGCGATGGCGCGGCGCCATTGTCCCATTGTTTAGGGCGAGCCCTGCGCTAGTCAGGATCAGAGGACAGCACTAAGATGTGAACAATATGGTTTAGGTCACGGACATGTATTCCAA
Source organism: Chascanopsetta lugubris (assembly GCA_016785325.1). NCBI lineage: Eukaryota > Metazoa > Chordata > Actinopteri > Pleuronectiformes > Bothidae > Chascanopsetta > Chascanopsetta lugubris. The sequence continues at coordinate 6,911 of JAFBJT010091680.1, read as the reverse complement.
TTCTGTGAAGAATACATTTTCAAATTTTAGGTGAACATTTCATACTTTGTTAGGTTTTTTTGTTTACCTCACCATTCGTCTCTCTCAGTTTCTCTACCTGCTGCCAATTTAACTGTCTGCTGCCAGTTTGTAATACAGACACCATCTGTGTTTATTTTTCGTTGTTGTGTGAATGTGCGTATTTTGTGAGATACGTGATGAATGTCCTTTGTAAAGAGAGCAAATCACTTCTTTTCCCTGTCTGTTCTCTGCATTGTTCCGTTCTCGTCTCTGGTGTCGTGCCAGTTGCCCACTCAACAGCCAATCAATACTCTGTGTACGTGTCAGTGCACTCTCACCTAAATATGTGATGTGTGTTTTCAAGTTCCCTCAGGGCTTTTGTTATTGTCTTTAAAGTCACATTCAAGCTAACTTGGACATTTTAAACTTTTTCAAAAGTTTTTTTTATTTTTTATTTTAAATAAACCAAATTTATTCAGGCTGCTGGAGTTATAATTATGATGGAGGAGGTGGAGGTGTAAAAAGAGAGGGCACATACAACTTTTCTTTCACCCAAAATGACCAACATAATACTTGTGTTACAGCAGGGCTTTTATGCTTGTGCCGGAGAGTTTGAGCATGAAATTTGGAAATGACAAAAACAAAAATAAATCCACAGGGACCAGTGAGTCTGTCTGTTTGCATCCTGTAAACTTAAACTCTGCTGAAGAAAATCCTTTGTTGTATAATAGAAGGGAGTACAACTCAATCATACGCTGGTGCCGGCAACCGGGAAAGTGACGCTATACTGGAACTCTGAAGCACAGGGAAGAGCCAACAGTTATTAGACTGCAACAGTAAAATATTATCACAGACTGGAAATGTCCAACTGTTAATCAAATCCAATTCAATCCGTTTTTGAAATAACATTCAACGCTGTTATCTAGATATACTGCAATTGTATACTTTTGTAACTTAATTTTAAATAATCATTAATGTCACAAATGTCTCATCTTTATTCTGCGTGTCAAATGAAATGGGACAAAAAGTGATAACGCTAAAAACTGTGAATCACGTTCACCGTGTCTTGAGCTGTCACTGCTGTCATCTAAACACTCATTCAAATATCAGACTGAAAATGCTTCATCCACTTCATACACTCATTATGTTCAGTCCTTCCCCTGGGCCCCTGGTGGCTCCAGTTTTGTAGCTTTGCTGCATCCTTAATCACCCATAGACTAATGCACCTCAATTATTAATGTCATGAACATTTTATAAAGCAAGTAAAAACCAGTGGTAGGATGGAGAGAGATTTTTTTGCAGCTGCTTCCCGCAGGTTCACGAGTTCACTCCAGCGTCTTTACCCCACTTAAATTTTTAAAAGGACCCAGTTTTCAAGTTGACTTGGGATGATCTGCGAGTGCTGGAAACGGTTTGCATTAAGCATATTTATTCTGCACCTAAATGATCTCGACACAAGGGGACTCATTATTCACAGAGAAGTTTTTATTTCTCATAACAAGGAGGAATTTGTCAAAACCTTGTACCTCTAAAGTAAATGTGGGAGCAGTCTCTGAATGAAGCCATATTAACCAGGCTCATACTGAATATAAAAAAATCAAACAGGTGTTCTGTAACCTCACTCATAGACGGATCAAAACACAACCTGTTTGGCAAAATTAAATAGCAAAATATTTAGCTGTACTTCACATTCTGCTTACTCATTAACACCCACAGACAAAGTATAAAAGTGAGCAATAGCTCTGCTGTAACCATCAGCAATCAATCTGTGAATTTCCTGTCACATTTGAAATTTCTCCTTCTTCAATCTTGAATGATTCCTTTTAAAATGATCTTTTTATTTATTTTTGTTTTATTTTTTTCATTTTGATATTCTGTCATTCACTCCAACACCAGCACCACACTTTTTATTCTACTCAGCTGTCTCCACTGGAGTGGAGCTGTGGTGCTTAATGCGAAGGTTGCATGCTGTTGTGCTCCCGCCAAGTGGCTTTTCCATTCGGAGGTTGACACCGAGCTCCCTGTTGTTACTTTCATTAGTCGACTTAGGTGAGGTCACTTGTCTTTCCAGTGCAAGTTCACCCTGTCGTTCACAGAGGTCAGTGTCTTCACACCTCCGTTCACCCCCTGCTCCTCTTGTCATCTTCATATTGGAGCCGGCTCTCTCTCACTGGTTGTGTGCTCTGTATACCTGAGTGCATATTGACTTGTCGAACAAACTCCATTGTTTCATATTGCCCGTTACATCTGCAACAAATCTGTAGTCTTAGATGAGCTTCCTGTCTTTTCCCCTATAGTGGAGGGATTTGTTGCTCCAATTCAAATCAGGTCATAGACTGTATACAATTCAACAGCTTTTCCATAGCAAAGCCACGAGGATTAAATATCCAACTAAAACGGATTTGAGTCTTTTTTGCTTCAAGGCCCGGGAAGAATAAAGGCACCAACTGACTGTGTATATCCAAACAAGATGTACACAAACTTAAAAGCTGAGTCCGTTGTTGTGGAAAAGAAAGCGAGAGCAAACCAAAGTTAGAGAGGAAATATAACTGAGCAACGCATCCAGTTTCTTCATCCTCACAAGACATGACCACATGCCCACTAATAACTAGGTGTGGTAGTTTGCCTGTGAATGTGGACATCTGAAAAAAATCAAAATACAAAGTTACTTCTTAGAAACTGGAGTTGTATGTATCTGTAAGGATATTTTTCTTTCTAGAACTCAATCCTGGCTCTCGTCAGGTCTCAAAATCAAACAAAACAAACAAAAGTGACACGTGCTAGAGAAAGCAGGCGGGGGAAGTGTAGAAGATGGGACTATAGCTAAGCTAGAGAACGATGAGTCAAGAAAGGTCAGAGCATTAGAGGACATGAAGCTAGAAAGGAGCCAAAGCCTAAACCTAACAAATCCAGGATGCTCTTTGTGTGTGTGTGTGCCTGTGAATATGTGTTATTGCAAGTTAAGTTGTGTGTGTGTGTGTGTGTGTGTGTGTGTGTGTGTGTGTGTGTGTGTGTGTGTGTGTGTGTGTGTGTGTGTGTGTGTGTGTGTGTGTGTGTGTTGCAAGGGCACCAGATGCTCAGATGATGAATGGGCTGCTATCACAACTCAGGCAGTGTAGTGACACTGAAGACCTTAGATCACATGGCTGTCACACACACCTACACACACACACACATACACACAATCTCTACTCTGACAGAGAGCTAAGGTTTGGCCTCATCTTTCATCTCTGTGCCTGCTTTTCTATACTTCATTCTCTCAGATATTCATCTCTTTAGCTTCATTACATCCTCTTGTATCGTCCACTCTTGTCTTCTCTTGTGTCCTCTGTCCGTCCTTCCTTGTCCTCTCTTTTTGTTTCCTGTTACAATCGACCTCTTGCCTTTCATGCATCCTCTGTCTTCATACCCACATTCTTTCATCCCTCACCTGAGACACACCTTGACTTTTTCATCCTCTTCATTGTCCCCCACATATTTGCAGTCAATCAGTCTTTTCGAGCCTCCTTCCCTTTTGACCTCCACTTCTCTACTTGCCTCCCTCAAGTCCAAGTGTATTTGATATGCACTATATTTCCTGCGTATATAGGAATGATCGAATGATACACGGTCACGCGTAGATTTGTCACACACACCCAGCTGGTGTGAGCTGATGAGTTGCTGGAATGCAGAGAGTGTATTCACAGCTCCCTCACACACAGACCACACATTCCCATGTTGGGAGGCTGGGAGAGACACAAACCATGTAAGAGGTAGTTTTATTTTATTCTATTGATTTTTTTCTATTTCTGCCAAGTCCCAGAATGTCGCTCTGGCCACACGAGAAAGAGAAAAGCAAGGAATGCTAAAATAGAAAAGACTCAACAGCCATTCACTGGAATCCGTATTTCCCCGGCTTTTTGATATTCAGAGTGCAGCACAGTGTGTATAGGTTTTTCGTTGTCCATGTGTGTGAGGCAGAGGGAATATTTTGATTCTTTGTGTGTAAGAATGAAGTGAAAGAGAAATTACGTATAAGGGAACAATGGGGATGGCTGATGTTGGACCAGTGAGAGGTAAGATGGTGAAATGGTCAGAGGCAGAAGAAAAGTGGAGGAATGTTTGAAAAGTGACTGATTCACTGAAACCTTCAGCACTTTGTACATGTCTAAACTTTTATTCACTCGGCATTAAGCAGATGGTTGATGGAAGACAACTTGCCTTGGACCTTTGACTATCTATTCATAACACTCGTGAGTACATGCACATTTTGTAAATATAGTTAAGTTAAAAGAGCTGAGACCGAATACTTAAGCCTGTTTCACTATGATATCAAAATCAAATCAAAATAAAGATGGAATCATGATAGACCAATGTTGCAGTTGCATTTACTCAAACATGTATGAACATTTTTGCTTCCATCCATTCATCCATCCATTCATCCATCTATCATGCATCCATTCATCATGTCCAATCCAGTGAAAAGATCTCATGATAATATAACTTGACAATAATATAAGATATGTACAACGGTTCACCAATTGCGAAATCTTTACTTACTACAGTGTACTACAGTGTACAGTGTACTACAGTGTACAGTGTACATCACCTCACCCAAGTAAGAGGTTTAATTATTATCGAACTGTCGGCTTGGTGGGGTCATGTTACTGAAACTCACCTCCTGAACCTGCTGTGACCCACAACTGATCTGGGAGCACGTTCTGGGTCAACGCTGTTGGAGTGTGATGTTAAATCAGTTTTAATGTGTGTGTGTGTGTGTGTGTGTGTGTGTGTGTGTGTGTGTGTGTGTATGTATGTCAGTGGGCGAGGTTACCTCACCTGCGTGAAGTTTGTGTGATGGGGCTATAAGCATCGCTGATAAATTGCCTCCACCTCTCACATCGACAAGTATCTCATTAGATTTGTCCTTTATAAGTCAATCAAAGAGCGGTCTAATTAATAAATCATATCGCCACGGTAACATCGGGCTGAGGTCAGTATCGCATGCTGGCAAAGAGGCATCTGTTTGTTGTTTTTAGAAGAGTGTATTTGAGTGAGTGTGTGTTTCCACTGAGCAGAACACAATGAAACGGTGAAACACTGAACAGATGAAAGGGTTAATGAAGGTAACAATTTCTATATTGCTCTAATAACAAACACATGAATGGGCCTTAATTGTTCATCAGCTCCGGTTTTATTGAACATGCCAATGTCTTCTCATTTTCAATTTGTAAGTGCGGTTGATACCGAGAGATGATTGGCGGCACATGTCTCGCGATTCAGATGATTTGAATACAGCAAACTCTCACAGAGTTCTCTCATTTCCATCGCCACAACGCACCGTGGCCATGACCTACCTGTGACGAAAGGTGGTTCATTCGGTCCACATACAATAATGTGGTGCTGAGCGACTCTGAGCGCTGATAGAAATGCAATTTCCTCCAAGCCGCCTCCTCCTTCCTGCATCAGCAATGAGACACATGCATACACCATCCTGCACGAGCCAATGCAGCAGGAGGAATCGGGGCATAGGTTATATAAATGTTGACTCGGTAAAATTGAATGAAACATTCGGCTGTATTAATTAAAAGATTGAAACAATGATAAGAGCAGGTGGTAAAAGTTAATACTTTGATAAGCAGCATGCAGAAGTGCATGACGCAGCCATGTGTTTTTGAGTTAATATGCACTTCATGTTTTGAACAGAAATCAAAAAAGCCTTTGAACCTGTATATGTGTAATGCCTCGGTGTAAAATACTTGGTGTCGTGTGTACGATTTTGGTCATTTTTGTCCCGTCTAAAAGTATTAAAAAGCAATTACATCTGAGATTTTCATGAATTTATAATGACCTGAATGTTTTATTATTGTTCCATTACCCTTAAATGAGCCCAACAATGAATATTTACATGAGGAGTGGGTCCTCTCTATGGAGGCCGCCATGTTTTTTTAAACAATAGCCCAGATTGGTCATGCAAAACATGAGTTTTAATGACGACTGAAGTTGACCATAGAAGGGTGAGGGTGAGGTGATGGATACAACATGCAATTTCACCTCTAGATGTCCCCAAATCTTACACACTGCACCTTTAAAGTGAAATATTGACCCGATTACCTCGTTATTTACATGGAAAACAAAATACTTTTTTTAGTATGTTTTTTAGGTAAGACTTTTTGATGCCCCATGTGTTTATCATCAATACATTGAAAACAAACAGTCTAGCAAATTTAAATGGCGAGGGGAAAAAAACAACGTGTGGATGACATGATAAGCAGAGAAACGCAAGGCTCTGTCCACACTGGTTTCCTCTTGACCTCTGTTATAGCCAATTTATTTCGGTGCATCTGGCCGTAGCCCCACGTCAGCTACTAAACTAACAGCTCAGCTCCAACTGGTTCGCTGATGCAAGCACACGCCAGCAACCCGTGTTATGTGTACATGGAACAATTGAGTTTTCAGCAACACCATTCATCTGTGTGTGTGTGTGTGTGTGTGTGTGTGTGTGTGTGTGTGTGTGTGTGTGTGCATGTGCGTGTGCGTGTTTATAAATGTATCCGCAAACGTGGTAGTGGTTGTCCTTGAGGAGGATATAGTATATATTTACAGTGTGTTTATAGGAATGTATTTGTACAAAAATAAACGGCGAAACCACATAAAAATTGTTGTCAAAACCAAAGAAAAGAAGGAACGCACCGTCATTGGACAGGAAGAAAAAGAATAGCGCTAACAAGAAGGACCAACCTCTTTTTTTACTCTGATTCCAAAATACAAGTACTTTGATCCTTCATTTCTATCCCCACTTTGATTGTATTTGTGTCTCCTCAAACATAAATTATTTATACTTGAAGCTCATATTGATAAAGGATTTCAGCATCAAAGTCTTTTTTTTTTTGGGATGAAGTAGAAAGCTTTGGGGTTTTGGATCTGAGACT
>JAFBJT010091677.1:228373-254435 GCA_016785325.1 Chascanopsetta lugubris | reverse complement strand
TTTTACAAATTGAAAATAAGATTAATCTGGTTTATTGTATATAATTCTCAATCCTCCCACTTCGTTTAGTGTGGTGAGTTGGTTCAGTGGTTTAAAACTGTATTTATTCAACTGTATTTAATAAACGAATCATTTTATTTTGATCAATTCTATTGTTTGTGAATAAATGTGTTGTGATCCGTAATTATAATATGTAGGCTACAAATGTAGGCTTGACGCAAAAGCAGGGGCCGGCAACCCGCGGCTCCGGAGCTGCTTGGGGTTTCCCAGCATGCTTTGCAGTGGGGTCATCTATAACTTTGTTATTTGGTTGTACGTTTTGTGTTCAAAACAGAGACATATGCACAGTTGTTATTGTTGTTCCTGTTCCATGTACTGATGCTGCGGTGTTCGGGTGGGTTCAGCTATTGTTGTGGGGGGGGGAGTGGGTTGCACCGTGAGTGTATGTGACATTGCCGTGGGTCACTTACCTCCAGCGTGTCAATTACGGTAACGGTACAACATTACTCAAAGATCTTCGCTGCGCGCGGCACAAGGTACTTACGGTAAACAGGAAATTACGCAGTTGGACCCTGCTTGCATCCTTTTCAAAGTAATAGACGCTCAATGCATGTGATTATCTACCGTTCGCTAGAGACTCGCTTTTCCGGGACATGCGCCCGGGCCGGATGAAATCATCCGGCGGGCCGGATCCGGCCCGCGGGCCGTATGTTTGACATGCCTGGGCTATAGTCTGGTTAATCAGTAAGCTGATAAGGAAACACCATTTTGAAAACATCTATTGGCATCTTTTGAGGTTGATTCAAAAACAAAAGAGCGGTGACCAATAGTATTATCTTTAGTTTTAAAGGCTTTGGGGTCAATATTGGCAAACTAGTTCACTATGGACTTCACTACACTATGTGCTTCCTGACAATAAGGACTCAGCAACTGATACATCATTTCAGGTATAGATTTATATTATATCACATTGTGCTGTCTTTCAATGTCATTCCAATGTTAGAGGTTAGAATAAAAAAACTACAAAGTGAAGAAGCAGATGTTCTTTGCTGGATAGAATGATAGCTCTTTTTTTGTGGGCAGCTAACTTCACTTTCAATTTCACTTGACACAGTCACTGATGTTTAACAATGAAATTTCCTTGTGACAACTACAAAGATTTGCTTCCAGTTGCATCACAAATGATAATAATAATTTTGAACTGATACATGGATCAAAAACATACAGGTGTCAAACAAATAGTGGTGACAGAGCTGAGTCAGAAGCAGTCCATGCACTCGGAACAGGTCACACATAAACAGGACATTTTGTTTTTAGACCGTCATTTTCCTAGGTGTTTTCCAAATTGAATTTTTACATGCTTGATATCTACAGAATAATGATAAATATTCTAGTGCAGTGATGTTTGAAATCTGATTTTTTTTTAAACCACAATTAGAGGACAAACTATTCCTGTTCAGAGGAGCAATGTTACAATGTAGCAAGGCACTGGTGTTACATTACCGATGACTCAACAGATCGATCATCAGGCTGCTCACAGTAATTGACAAAGGTGATATAACATTACCACAGTTTTAAGGTTGTGCAACAGGAGAAAAATGAGGTTTGCGTGGATTGTTCAATCAGTATCTAGTGATGGACGTTAATTGAAAACAGGCAGACATGCACACACACACACAGCCAGTGCAGAAAAAAACCCATAACTTAATTCAATGTCCTACAGAGCTGATATGAACATGCACCTTGGTGTGAGTGACTAACCTTCTCCCTGCATATCTGATGTCCATAGTGTCAGGTTGTCACGTAACAACTGCATGATAAGCGTGGAGTCCTTATAGCTCTCTTCACTCAGTGTGTCCAGTTCTGCAATGGCATCATCAAATGCAGCCTTTGCCAGCCTGTGAAGACAAAACAAGCACTTTGAGCAGTGATCACTGTCTATGTAAACCGACTTCGTTATTTTGAAAAACTCAATCTTAATGTTTCGATTTCATAGAAATGTATATGTAACCACAAACCTGACATTTATCACGAACACAATGAACAATGTCAAGCGCATTTTGAGATGACTTTGGGAAATGGCTGTATATAAATTGATTTGAAGAAAATTTTGACACAATTTAGCAGTTTGTCTTATTTCTTTGGACAACAATTCAGCCTTAAAAAAATCGGGAATTTGAAAATAAGCACCACTTGTCTGTACAGTAGGCATGTTCTGGCAAAAGGACAAAGAAATGTGGGGCAATGCAAGAGAATGGTTGGTGAAGGGGCATTACAATCACATGGTTTCTTAGACTGTTGGTCGATGGACACTGAATACTTTCAGCTCCCCTGTGATAACATTGAATTTATTTGATTTCTCCGATCCAACACTGAAAAATCAAACAAAAACCAAAGCAATTTGAAGAACATTGGAAGAAACACTGACCTGCATGCACGGTCTGGTGAGTTGAGGATCTCATAGTAAAAGACAGAAAAGTTGAGGGCAAGGCCAAGGCGAATGGGGTGTGTGGGAGGCAGCTCTGTCATGGCTAGGTCTGTCGCAGTTTTGTAGGCCACCAGGCTGTTCTCTGCTGCTTCCTTTCTTTCATTACCAGTGGCAAACTCTGCCAGATACCTGTGGTAGTCACCCTTCCTGTAATTTCCGGGGGGGGGGGGGGGGGGGGGGGGGGCATTCAGTATAAACATTTAAACATGATGATAGGAATAATTACAAAAAACTTTAAAAACCCTTAACTTCTTTAATATCACCAGTTTCAGGCTAAGTGTAATGTAGACCCAATACCCCCCCCCCAATTTAATCATCTGAATATTTCAGACAGACAAACAAGACCAAAAATGTATACAATATTCTGTGTAAGGAATAGAGAAGAATATTTTAATCAAATATAAATTAATATTTAGGAAACAAACTACTTACATTTTGTTGTAAAAGACTTTAGACTCTCCCATGACAGCAGAGGGGAGTAGGTTCTTTTCCAGTGCATTGAGAATATCACCGCAGATTTGTTTCAGCTCGTTTTCAACCTGCAACCACAGACGGACAAAAAGATAAGATAGTCAATCAGCAAAATCCTGGTCGTCATTTTATACGCACTAATGCAGTTTTTCTTTATTCCAAACAGTAAGTTCTACCTCTAATTGGGGACATGGGTATGTTTGATGTTAGTTTCACCACATGTTTATATCTAAAACAAGTATATGAAGTGTTTGCAAGCAAATCTGTTTATATGTGACACACTGTAGCTACATGAGTGGAAAATACAGATCATCAGTAATATCATTCTATGAGGTGAAAGTCAGTGTGCTGTGGTTCATGGGTGTATTAGAGCCATTTCAAACACCTCATCTAATAGTCAGATAAATGATTGATGACTTAATTTCTTATTGAATGTTAACCAGGTGCGCTGGTAGAGGCAAACACCTGATGTGTCCCTCAGAGGGAGTTACAGAACTAGCAAAATAAAGTTGTGGCAGCAGAATAACTCCTGTCTGAATCGCAATATGGTTACTGACTGCAGTTCTACTGCCTCCCCCAGCTCTCTGACAAAGTCCGGCCTAACCCAGAGTAATAGCCATCTCTTGTTTCCCATGATAAAAGCAGATGAGTGTAGCACTTGCCAACTATGACTCAGATGCAGTCTGTCAAGAGGGTGCCCCATAATGCACATTGTCAATATGATGACTTTACTTTAGCAAAGCAAATATCAAATGCTGTGTAATGAGAAACACAAGGGGAACAAAGGGTCCATGTGCTCCTGAAAGACACCAACTCCCTTACCTTTGTTCTGTATTCCCGGATCATCTTCAGTTTCTCTTCTGTGCCCTTAGACTCTTCCCTGTTTTCAATACTGCTGATAATCCTCCAGGAGGCTCTGCGAGCACCGATCACGTTCTTATAGGCCACGGATAGAAGGTTCCTCTCTTCCACTGTGAGCTCCACGTTCATGCCCGCAACGTTTTTCATACACTCCACCATCTCTGTCAAGGGGGGAAAAAAGATTCAATTAAAGATTCATTCTGGAAAAGCAAGACACAGCAGGCTATACATGGACTATTGCTACCCACCCTATGTCATCAAAACACATGAAAGTACACTGCCTATCACTTGAAACCAATGAGGACAGCTCCTTTGATATCAGTTTGATTATCTGTGACCCTGTCTTATTTCTTACTTCTGGCTGTTTCTTTGTCAGAGGAATGACACACTGCCTTTGTGTGAGGACCCCAGTATAAACCAATTTTCCATTGAAATGATGTTGATGTGTTAGCGAAATATTTGAAGTCAACCTTCAGAGTTCACCTGACAATTATAAAGTCAAATCATTCCTCGAATGAAAGATAAAGCCTGCAAACCAGCAATCTAGATTAACCAGCAGCATGATAATCTGCTTCTCTAATCCACACATTTAATGGGACATATTTTTTTTTGTGATGAGAGATTGAGAGAAATTTGGTTTACCGCAAGACTGAGGTAGACAGTCAAGACATGTTCAAAGTTGGATTAAGTGGCATCCAGTGGTGAAGTTATATGTTGCAGTCAATCAACATCATGGTGTTTTAAAAGAAGCTAAAACATCCTTTGGAAAATGTAAAATGCAATAGGAACAGTTTAAAGCCAGCGATTGATTTGGCCCTGACAAACAGTGAGAAAATACATCCATAGGATTTGCAGTTAACCCACAGGCTGGGCGAACAAATGATCATTCCTGAAAAAAACAAAAAAACAAAACAAATGACACAATAGCATCTCAAACAAATCAACATGGAAAATATTAATTCAAATCCCAAAGATATGCAACTATATTTTTATTTTTCACCAGGCATGACTCAGCACACGGTACCGTCAGACCATGTAGTGACGCAAGTGTGGGATTAGTCCTCTGCAGCGGCACTGTACATAGACACAAGTATAGAGTTGCGATTCATGTTGGTCAGGTGCAGCTCTGCAAACTGAAAAAAGATTCCTCTGGGTGGGTGGATGAGATAAGCATACATGCAGACTTAGGTGACATCAGAGCCAATCCACTTCCCTTCAGGAGATACATTTAGTTATAACAGTCAACTCCCATTACACACAGATCCCTGATTAGTACAGATAGATTTGTCAAAGCTGGAAATTCACCAGTTGTCCTGGGTCAATTATTGGCAACAGCAGAAACACGACAGCTCTCTTTGGGAACCTGCTCTGAGGTCAATATGAGCGACTCTAGTCACTATGGTAACAGCATCAATCTTTGCTTCAATATCATTTGACGAAATTGAAAATTAAACTATAAATAGCACACTACGTTTCTGGTTCGCGATCCTCCCTGTTCCGAAACACAGCAACCTTTGCAGGTTATCATTACCCTAGAACGAGGCTGGTACTTTAACATCTGAAGCAGGTTCTTTCTGGAGGCAGTAACGATGAATCATCATGATTGTGCAGTAGCCCAGAATGGACGGAGTCAACATCTTCAGCGTTTTAATAACAGAAGTCTAACATGGAATCGCTTACATGCCTGAAAGGAAAGGTGAGGTCAAGTGCTTTCCACTGAAACATACTCCACCACGCAGATGTCATTAAATACCACACAATGCAGTCAATAAGTGTGACTACATTCCTGCACTTAGCCCGTCAACTATAAATCACACTGTAAATACACTCCAAATCTCGTGAATGAGTCGTGGCACATTCTCTTAACGTTTCTGGGCGACGAATGAGTGGAGACAGCACGAATCTAAAAACAGCCCGTGTGGGGCCTGCAGTGGCCAGACACTGTGACGGGATCGTCCCACAGAAAGGAATGGGGGATTCGTTTTCACCAATCGATCTGATTCTGCCCAGCCTGTGTCAAGGAAACACCCCACCAAGTGAATCGCTGCCCTCCCACTCAATGCTAATTAACTTAGCAGGCTGCCTTCTGCTAACCTAGTAATTCAGCTAACGTTGAAAGTGGCCAGCATCTGTGTCCCAATTAGACAAAAAGGGAAGATATTGGTAGATTTGACGTGACAGCAGCGCCACGCTGGAGGTTGGATCAGCGAACGAACCGAAAATGTTACAGAGCTAACATGGTGCATGGGAGGCAACTACTGACAGCTCACGCTCCAATAATCCGCCATTTTGTTGTAGCCCCTTCGCTAACGTTAGCATCGTCCAGTCACACTCGTGCAATTAACCCGCAGCTCAACCAGTCCCACAAGTCAACGGCGTTGCTGATATCCCTCTATTCCCCTGGGGAATAAGACCCCCGTCGTGTCAGCGCAAGTCAAGAGGTAGTGCATTATATATAAATATAGATACACTATCCCATTAGTTAGCCTCGGCTAACAGTGGGCTCCATAGGAACACTGCTCAGCTAGCATTAGCAAGCATGTATATCAAAAAAACCCCGAACGGCTAACAAGACCCAATCCGAGCCAGTGCTTTACGTGCGAATTACCGTCATATCGCTCCGCCTGCTCGGCAAGTTTTGCCTGAAAAACCTGGTCAGTCCGGTCGGCCATTGTGCAGAAGATGCTGGAAGCGAGGCGCTCTTAACAAACTAGCAAACACTTAGTGGAAAAACACGGTGGCGTGCCAGGTCTGTCGGCGGCTCCAACGATCCAGCAGGGTCGATTAGTAGTGATCCGCCCTACCGGCAGCACTGAGCGGGGCTGGAGTAAAGATGGCGACGAGCCTCATCCGGGTTCCAGCGTCTACGCACATGAATCACCGACACAGATACGAATATAAACAGCCAACTTTTATTTCAATTTCGGGAGGCTTTCCTCCGTAAACTGTTTTCAAAAGGTCCAGTCAGAACGTGTGGTTTAGTTCACAAATTATATGGACAGAAATAGAATATACATATACATACATATATATAGTGTATGAAAATGATATGTGTATTATATACACACGTGTGTATGTATAATTTCTACGAACCTAAATTGAATATATATATATATTTACACACACATTTTTTGTTAATAGAAATTTGCATGGTCCACATAAGTTGTACCTCTTTGTAAAGTTGATTAATCAGGCTTTCCAACAGTTTCCAACACAACTGAAACTATTAACTAAAATAACGTTTCCAAACGTTGTTTGAGGAGCGTAGAATGATTAACTCTGTCTGCGATAGTGTTGTTCACCTCAATTAACTTTTTTATTTTAATTTTAATCTTCCTAGAGTGAGCCCTGTGTATCTATTTTCTATAGCAGCAGTGGGATCTCTTCCCTCAATGAGGCCTGCTATGTTTACCGTAGCTTTACTGAGTACATTAACTGTTAAAGTGCACTTGGATTTCAGACACATTGTTCATATTTCTCTCACCATGACAAAAACATATTATCCACCTGTTTAAATGTAACCATTTCTCATCCAATTGTTTTTGCTATCAAATTTGGATGAGCTGAATATTTAAGCACTTTCAATAACTACTCGTAGACATGTATAATTAAGTTTCATCTCTCATTCAGGTCTGGTATGTCCAATAATCTGTGTGGACAAATTGTTTCCATTACCCTATATGAACCCATTATAGTTGGTCACCATGTTGCATCACCATGTTTATACAGTGGCTCAGAATGGACAAACTAAGCACTTTTTGGGTTTTACAGATGACTTAAGGCAACCAGAAGCTCTCCAATTTGCTTGGAAGGTCAGGTTGAGTTGCAACCTCACCACTAGATTTCACTAAATCCTTCTCCCTGAACCTTTGATGTGCTTTTCATTCCAGATTGTAATTGTACGTCTGGTTGTTCAATTTGTGCTTACAATACATCACACTCTGTTTGAAAAGGGAATTAAATATCCTGTCAGGGCAAACCACAGACTATATAAACCAGTGGGGCAGGTTTCTGCAGCAAGGCAACAGACATGGGCAGTATGAATGAAAAAGACTCACTAGACTTGTAGAATTAGAAAAATCAAAACTCACATATATTGGATGATTTCTTCTCAGCAATGTTCAGCTGGTTGGTGTTCTATATTTGATCAACGCCGACATCATTTTCATGTTTGATTAAAAAATACATTCACCAAATCAATTGTCATCGCTTTGACTTTATTTACTAGTATATTAACACATTACATGCTACAGAAAATAAAAAGGTAATTTCAATCATCTTGAAAGAATATAGTGTTATAATAAAATGGCACATTTTGATATTAACACAATGTCCACTGGCATTTTGACACCCCTTCCTTTTTGTGAGAGGAAATGAATGACTCCATGCAGGGCTTCTAAAAAAATACTTCTTGGTGGTTTCATTGGCAACACAATTTACAACATCATGATTTATGTAGCTAAGCACTTGCCATGTGTGTTGTGAGAGATGATGAAGCCTGATTTGATCACAACTACAGACAGATACAATGCTGTTAAAACAAGAAAACAAAAGAAAGAATCTGGCAGTTTACACCACTGCAGCTTCCCTAAACCAGCCAAATATTTATAAACAGGAAAACTTTAAACTATGGTGTGGAATATGGCCAACTTAAAAATACGTACAAGCAGGGCAGAGTTGATCAGGTCAGAGCTGTGTGGTTAGGGAGGCTTCAGTGTCGGAGCAATCAGGAAAATTGAAAACCATAAAAAGGAGAGTTTATGCAAACTCAGCATATGAGCAGCTAAGTGCATTTTGTAAAACACAAAACAAAAACAAATGTCATATCCAAATCAACTCAGCTGGAATAAGGTTACGTCTGTCTGAATGCTGCCACAGTGCCACCTAAAGGCAACATGCAGCACTGGCCAGAAATACTGCATCATGGCAGGAACCTTGACTTGGAAGAAACAGCAAGTTCTCACTGATCAGATTTAACATGAAGCAGATTCCATCCAGCACATTTCTGAGCCCAACATCCAGCCTCGTTCAATCCAAACCACTTCAGGATAAATGAGGGTGATGATTGTCAGGTGTCAAAACAGTTTGATTCAACCTCAACTGAAATCCAACCCTTAAAAAAACATTCAGACTATACCACAATATTGGTCTGGTCTGTTTGTGGTAGAGATGTGGCAGAGGGTAGAATGGGAAAATAGTAAAAAAAAGTCCATGTTGGCATGGTAAAGACATTAAATAAAAAAGCAGAGAATTAAAAAGTGAAAAATGAAACACATAGGGATGGGAAGAACTAAATAGTGCAAGGTGGCAGCGGGATTATGAGGAGGTTATAAAACAAAGGGCAGGTACTACAGACTTTTCTTCAACACGTTTGACAACGTCCGTTTCTCTATGGTAACGCTCAGTGAGCTGAACGGAGAGCACTGATATAAAGGAATCACAAACTACCTTCCAATGTTCACTCTTTTCAACTTCATTCATGAACATCTGATGCAGAATTAGGACATATGATCAAGAGCTGAAGTCATGATTTACTTTGTAGGCAAACCCAAAATTCCTCAATTGGCACACTGGCTCCCTCGGAAAAAATCAATGGAATTTTTGCATTGGATGTTGGATGATTGCTAAAAAAGCATCTTTGCAGCAAACATAAGAAGAAAGAAATGTTTTGTTCAACATGAATCTTAACAAATTGAGACCACTTTTAAGATGATTATTGGAAGTAAAAAGCTACACTTGGACTACTGACATAGATTTTGCCCAAATTTAGTAAACTTTTTATTTAAGTGCCTTAAATGCATCAAAATTCAGGGTGGGCTATTTACTGGCATGTTATATTGTATAATGGAATCAGGTTTATGGTAACTACAGACCTTGTTTCAGGTCTGTCACTGAAAAGCCATTAAAAATTGCATCGACTTTGAAACAAGGGAGCCAGAACATATTTCTGTGTATTAGAACTCACTCCTGCATGACTCTAGTTTGATGGCTGGGGGCATATAAAAAGGGTCCAGCTTCCCCCACCAAAGTCAGTTTCTTCTATTTTTTCTTCTCAGCCAATCTCAAATCCAGCCATGACAAAAACTACAAAATAGAAATGAATTAAAAAAAATGTTTTAAGCATGTAATGATACTTACATAGTACATCATTTCATAACAATAAACTACTTTTTCTCCATACAAAAGACTTCTTGATGGTAACTTGGTGGTCGTGGGTGACAGGTGGGGGTGAATGGGGGTGGGCGAGGAGGTGAGGAGGGGTTGAATGTAGTGTTGCTTTTATATCCACCTCAACAAGTCTCAGGGACAGGGACTACGTGAGCTTTCTTCTTGTTGCTGGACTGAACTGGCTTGTGTTATATGGCATGGTGGGGTGGGTGGGTGCTGGACTGGTCCTTGACCTGCTCCCTCTTGAGAACTTGTTTACTCCTGTCGCTTTTTCAGTTCTTTCTGAGACTTGGTAATCCTTCCTTTTTTTAAATGTCCCATTGATAAAACCCTGCAGACATCCAGATGTATGAGTCTCACTGCTCACGTCACTCAGTCTTGGGTTGACCCAAAAAGTAATGCTGCATTCATGTCCAATAAAAAAAAAACATATCCATCACTTCTTTGACTACAAAACACCATTCCCTTCAATCTAGGTAGGCTGTGAATACTTCGGAAAAGATTCTTCTGTCCCTTTGCTGGAACTTGAACATGAGGTGATTTAGCTCCTATAAATTACTTCAATGATCGTCAACCCTGACTTCTTTCATTCCTGCGTGAAAATATCACCACAAAGGAAATACCGGCGCAAATGTCGAAAACAGGGAGAATAACTTGATCCTGTGTGTGGTGATACTGTGGGTTTGATGTGCTAACTACAAACATGCACAGTAAGTAGCAGTTGAGGAACTACTACTTTGTTCATTGTCAGTGAGATGAGGAGTGACAACTCTTTTGTTGGAATGACAACTGGCAGCAATTTGTCTGAGCTTAACATGCACAGGCTGGAATTGGGGGGGACATGAGGTTGCCTGATGATTAGTCTGCTGAGGCCTTGTAGACAGAAATATTTTCTTTTTTTACTGTCAGTGCATATTGGCATCAAATATCAGTAATTAGCCTCAATGACTAAATAACTGCTATGCACCTTCAAAATGCAATGTTGGTCAACCCACAATTTCTTCACGGTGTGGAATGACGAATCACCTCTCTGCTAGTTGCCTGACAATGACTTCCTGCCAAGTACAAACAGTCACTGGAATTGTGAACCATCTGAATTTACTTTGCAGTTTGTTTGGTTTAAACAAACACGATTTAATTTGCCAATTGCTGAGCTTTAGAGGAGGTTAGTGTTGGATTTTCAGAGCCAAACGAGTCTTTTCCTCCTGTTCCTGGTCTTTTGTTAAGTTAACATACTACGCTTCATATTTACCGTTAGGTAAGTGTCTCAGTTTCCTTAAAAAAGTCAAAAATACCCTCTTGACCATTTGCATAAAAAGTTCCAAAACGGCATCAAATAAACCTTTTTAAATGAGTCGTTACGCTTTCACTTGTGTCTGAATCCCCACTTGGCATGAATGCAGCATGTGAGGTCCTACAGCAACGTAAACATGGTGACGGATGAGGATGAAAAATGACAGTGCTCATTATCTACTGGCTCCAACACAGGAAGAGGAAGTGGAGAGCGGTATTGATAAGGTGTTCACAACTGGGATGTGACGACGGAAGGATCCGAACAGCGCTCTCACACCCACAGGAGAGGAGACGCGCAGCATCCTCCATTTTCTCTGTAGAACCTATGACCCGCTCTGAAGTCAGTCAGTCAGTCAGTCAGAGCAGGGAGTGGAGGACTGCAGGTGTGGTTCATTCAGATGGGTGGAGCTGGATGGGGTGCATGTAGGACACGTTTCCAACTAGTTTGTTAGGATCTCTGTCCTTTCTCTGAAACCGTACTTGGAGCAGGCAAGAGCTGGAGCCGACTTGGTGGGAGAGGAGAGCAGGCGAGTGTGAGGGACAGCAAGTACAGGGGGTGAGGTGAGGAAGGGTTGAATACTAGTGTCCAGGTGGAGGCCCCGCTCTCCGCTCTCAGCTGAGCTCTTCCTCAGCATTGTGCTGGTCCAGCAGTTTAACGTGTGTGAAGGGAAAGTGGCCGCGCTTGCCTTTACATTCCCCCTCCCACTGGCCGTTCACGTTAATTTTGGTCACCATCACCATATCGCCCACCTAGACGGGGAGACAGAGGGAAAAAAGAGTGAGAGAGAAGAAACAACTGTAACTGAAATGACACTTGACACTCGATGCGTCCAACAAGTGATTCGGCAGAAAACTCTTCGGCTATAAACGATTTGTACTTTCATTTAAATGTAATCACACTGCCAAGATTCCAACTCCTCCAGCTCCACGTGTGCAGATTAGTCGATTTATCTCTTATCTTATTGGCTCGGCCAAGGATATGTTTCCACTGCTGTTGGAAACTGAGTCCAACTGTTAGTCACAATCACCAGCAGCCCTTTCATTCCAACATACATGAATCTTAGCGACAGACATTCAGAGGTAGTTGGTGCTCATCCCATGATAAAATTCATTGAATCACTTCCTGCATTCTTCCCCCCAAAGGATAAAGCACAGTGTTGATTCTGATGCTTTAACCAATCACACCAAGGTAAATTACGAAGCTTTAGAATAAAATGTTGAGTCCAGGGATTGTGATGGTAACTTAACAGACCTCTGAAAGAGCTGTGAGTTTAAGTTACCTTACCTCATCTTCCAAGCATGTAAAAGAACTAAAATTAGCCTTCAGTTTTTGGATAATCTAATCTAAAGGTGTTTAGTTTGTCCAAATAACTAATGTATACTAATATATAAAATATAATATATAATTCTAATATACAGGCAATGAAAGAGAAATAAAAAATATAGTTTGGATTATTGCATTTATACCAGTTGTAGTTGTAGCAGCAGTATCTTAAAAAAAAAAGATAAATTGTGCCAAAAAAAAAAAAAGACGATATTATGAAACATGACATCTTGCACTGTTCATCTTGAAGCCGTCACTTTCTGTGTGGGAATGTATGTGTCAGACATTACTTTAGATTTTGTGAAATTGTACAGACCTAAAGTCAAAGTGACTGAAATGTATTCCAGTCATACAAGAGTATGGCGTGAACACACTGCACAGTTACAGTTGTCAGAGGAGTGGCTGTTCCTGTGTCATTGAACCTAAGCAAACAAAGACTAACAGTCAGTTCCAAAGTACAGATGTTTCAGCATTATAATTGCGCAGTCAGAGGTTACAGCTCCTCCACTCTTACAGTTCTATTATCAGTATGATAACACAGTACCAGCTCTGACAACTGGGGTTAATATGTAATAAAGATGCATTCAAAGTAAACAACCCTGCGTCTCCAACCGTAATATCCTGTTTTTCAGTATCCCACACAAAACAATGCCCTGCACAGATTGGAACATGTGGCTTTAGGATTTTTAATTATAATGTGCATTTCCATGGTGGTGAAGACTAACACGAGGCAGCGGTGTAATTCATTAATATTCTAAAATCAGCTTTTTATCTCTAGTGGAGTCAGTTTGTGAAGATGATGTGTGTCTCCTCATCTTGTGTTGCAGTCGGAACGTATTTTTTAAGCAATCAACTAAAATCCAGGACTGAGGACTTCCACATCTGCCTAAATCCATTATTCCTATGGCACTGTATTAGTTTTGTCAGAATTAGGCACCGACTGCACCAACAAAAGTGCAACACACCCAAATGACATCCTCAGTGTTAGTCACCCTCCCAGAATAAATCAAAAATAAAACGTGCGATTCCCACAATCGCTGACAAAAATACAACTTGACAGTATTAGCTAAACACAACCCTGCTCGCCTGCCCCGCTGCTGCTTGTGGATTTTATCAATTAAAACTGCTCGCTGCTGGTAGTTTGCTATGTAGGTCACTCTTTCACAACAGTCATGCATTTGGGAGCAGCTCCAGTGTTTTGCCGAGGACGCGAGATTGATGAGGCTTCATGTGACGGATACCATTCCGTTCCAAGCTTCATGTGACAGCTACCAAATGATTGATTTGCCTCCGGCGCGGCAGTGGATCAGTGGTTAGAGCAGTTTGGAAGCAAAAAGGTCACGGACTCGAATCCAGCACGCGGACGCTGCAGTGTAGTGCAGTGCATGTGCACTGGTAGCAATACCTCACGACCCTGGACCACTGGATAGGCAGTTGAAGGTTTGAAGACATGACTTGTCTGCATGTTGGCATAAAGGATTGACTCAGAACATCCTTGTCAATACCAAGTCAGCAGACCCCAGCCTCTTTATGTAGCAAGCCACAGGGACTGATCACAGCTGGCTGTTATTGTAGTCAATCACTAAATACAATTGGGAGAGGCAGTTTTCTCCCCTGCCTCTCAGTGTGCAGAATATAAGGAGACATCGAACGCCATGATGCAATCAAGCAGTTAAGCAGTAACACAAACTATGGCCTCAAAATGTCCACACAGTTAATCCCACATCTCTGACGCAGATTCAACTTCAGCTCAATACTAAAACCTCCATAGTACCGAGTCATCTTACCATACATTAATGAACAGAATTGCTTCTAATTCATTTGAACAGCCCCCAAAATACTGCATTTTAATACCAACTGTTGTTGTTGTAGTTTTTATGTTGTGATTTTTATGCTTCTGATGACCAACAAACTGCAGGACAACCTCAAAGCCCAAAGGCCTCATAAAGGCCAATATTCAGAGGGTTCTGGTGTAGAAACCAAAATATTAGCCATGACTCTGTCTTCCATTGTCTGTCATCTTAGTAAAAGGTACAATGTTAGAACTTTGTCAAATCTGGTAGAGAAATTGCATGTTACCCTTCACCACACCCTTCCTTCAGGGTAGGGATCCTATCAGTTAACTGTTTCACCAATTACTGACTTAAAGACAGTTCGCCATTGAACATAATTGGAAAATTTATGAACAAACCAATCAATTAATGAATTTATCTATGCTTAAAATGTGAAGAAAAATGTCAGTTTCTACATATTTCTTAAATAGTAACGTATGTGCGTGAGTGTTGCATGCAAAGCAAGGACTAGGGCATGTCACATGATGCTGTGGTAGAAACAAGCACAGAAAAGCACCATGCAGGACTGTTTTGTGGAAAGGACAACAAAGTTCGATGAATAATTTTCAATGCAAATCATGAAATAAAGCAGCATTACAACCTGGATGCAAACCTACTTGAGAGGGTGTCTGGGACACCAGCTTTATACCCCATGTCACCCAGGAGAAGGGGCAATATGCACCTTTGAGGGGCTTTAACTATAAATCAGTGAAATCTGGTTTTGTTGTTCTGTCAGTACCTTGGCTGTTTTTGGTTATCGTTAAGACTGATTGATATATAGCCATTAACAACATGGAACATTGTAAGAGAATAAGTTGTGCAATATTTTTCCTGCACAAGAGATGTGGACTATACATTCTCAACTTTTATATGCAGAGCCTTTACATTTGGGTCGACCTGCTCTGTGAATGTTTTTATTTATGAAATGATTTAGTTTACAGCGCTGCACAGAGGGCAGTCTCTCTGTGTGTATGTGTGAATCATTTAGTTTTTTTCTTCTTTTTTACAACATTAACAATCTCTTATGGGAAAAATATATTTTTCTGGTAAATGTTATTGTGTCACACACACGTATTGGTCAAAAACACCACAGTAAAATCTAGTCACTTAACTCTTCATTAGTTAAGATGCATTGGTCACAGATCTAAAATTAACTTTGAGTTCTTTGGTCAATAACCACTGCCTCACCGTTATGAAGCTTAAAAGTCCAGTTTAACATTGAAAAGTTAGGCTTCAGTTGCTGAGTGTAAAATCTGGTCAGTCAGTGGGTTTTCGGATGAGGACACAAAGAAACCCAAGCTAATGATTAACTGTCCAGTACCAAAGTGCTGAGTCATCGCTGGCAAACTCAAGAGCACAAGCAGCCTCACACAGGTTTCAGCCAGAACAGTCTGCCACAGGTGAGAGAAATGGCTCAATCGGTACAATGGATCAACCAAAACAGACGGAATGACGTGAAATTCAAACACCGGCAGACTAAAGGTTGGACCCCACAAAATGAAACGACAGGTGGATTTAGAACACAGCTGGAGAGGCTGGATCTGTGTAATTGGCCGAGTTGTCCAGTTGAGGGAGGGAGCGATGTGAGCGTGCCGCGACTGCTCCATCTCCCAGTCAAACTCCTGGCACAGCAGGACTCCTGGCTTCACAGAGACTAAAGGAAATGGTCCTGTTCCCAAACACAAACTATTTCCTTCCCTCAACGACCTGCTCTGTGGGAGCCTCGCTCTCACTTCCGGACCGTTTGAACGGTCCAGCAATACTAGGAGCTGAGCTTAATGGCAATTTTGTCCTAAACTTCAACAGCATGTCTAATGTTAAAGGTTCCAACCACATTAGACTTACTTGCATGGATTCAACTCTACCAACAACACACTGAATCGTGTCGAGTAAGAATGACCATACTGGTGGTTTCCCAAGAAAAGTACAACTAGCGAAACCCAAAGTTTCTGACCCGCAGAGGAAGGGACAACTGCGCTGAAGAATGTGAGCGCAGATTTCATAATATTGACATGACTGCTCCGAAATCTCTCTTTGTTTAAAAGGTCTCCTTCCGTCCAGCACATCTGAAGATGATGCATGGAGTCAAGGGGAAACACCACATGTCTATATTTACCTCTAAAGCCAGGGCTGTCTTGTCATAGGCATTAGGCACCCTCTTCTGTATGGCCCTGGCATACACAGGTCCATTTTGGAGGTTTGGGAGAGGGGTGGGCTGGGCGTACTGGCTGGGATCTCCTAGAAGCGGAGTGCTGGACTGTGCAGCGGAGCAATCCGAGTTCCCGAGCATCCCCATGCCTCCCTGTGGGCCCCCGGGCACGCCAGGCCCCGCCGCCGAGCCCGGGGACGCCGGTCGGTACTTCTCCACGTACGGCACTGGGATCATCCCCGCCCGGCCCTCTGAGTTCTGGGCGTTCCACCACTGCTCCTCCGGCTTCTCGAGGACGCGCAGGATGTCGCCCTTCCTGAACGGAAGATCCTCTTCATCGTTGCCGGGGAAGTCGAAAAGCGCTCGGACGTACTCGTCTTCCAAGCGTGGCGGGGGGCCTCCGCCGGGGCCCATACTGATGAAGGAGGTGTGTTTGGACTTGTTGATGGGTTCTATCAAGGTAGTGGTGTCCAAGTAGTGGATCTTATAGAATTCTAGCAAAGCAGGGAGGGCTTCAAACTCCTGGTCGCCAATGCGGAACCTGGGATGGACCAAACCTGGGGAGAAGAGGGGATGATTAAGAGGTGTCGGAGATGACCAGGCTGAGCATGTTCATATGTGTCACATGTGATTCCTGTATATTTCTGTGACAACGTGTGATGGTGGTGTTTTCCAAAATGACAAGGAGGGAATTTAGTTTCCTTATTTTACATTTTGTTCCCTCGGATAAAGCGGTCCGTATGTTATGACAGGGCAAGAGGAGATTAGAAAAAATTATTCTGCAAAGGCACAGGACACATGTGGTCAAAGCATCATCACATATGGTCCGACTTTCAAACATTTACTGCTTAATCTGGGGTCGGCTGGCGAAAGAGTGGTGCATTAGTCCACAGGTAAACGGTCTGGTACACGATTTTGACAGAAATAATACTGACCATTATTCTAAATATTTGGATTATAGAATAAAGCCCTGGATTCGAAAGAATTCTTTCAATGACATCCAATAAGCCCTTTATATTTGCAATGAACTTGCCCTCGTCTGGAGGCCTCCAGTAGCTGAGAACGGACAAACTAAACACTTTTAAAAAGACAAGTGAAGGCGACCACAGGTTCTCCTCCAGGCTTGGAATGGGAGGGGGCATCTACCTGCAACCTCACCATTAGATATCACTCTATCAGCTCTATCATCACCATGCATCTACTGAGATAACACATGATATCGAGAGAGCATCTGTGTGTGTGTGTGTGTGTGTGTGTGTGTGTGTGTGTGTGTGTATGGCAACATTACAGTCGCACGTGTCTGGGGGTGTCTGGCCTGCTCGACCCTCCAACACAGGAGGGAGGAACAGGGACCACTACACTGCGCATCGCCTTTGGTGCAAGTCATGCAAGAACGGTCACATCAGCATCTCCAGCCCCACAGAGCCCCGTCCACACCCCGCCGCTCTCTCACCTGGACCCGACTGTCGGTTGTTGCTAATGCTGTTGATAATGTAATGCGAGACTTTAGAGTTCTCCGACACCGACAGCACGTAGTCGCCGGGGCTAGTGATGGAGTCTCGCACCAGAAACACGCCGTGGCGCTGCCCCTGCAGCAGGGACACAGCCTCCTGCCTGCTCAGGCGGCCCCAGAACCAGCTGCCGCGGTCCTCCGCGTCAAAATTTCCGGCCATGATCACCACTCCAAAGCCGAGGCTTCGCTGGGCCTTCCCTGCTCTCCCTCCCGATATCCAGGAGCGGAGCCTTCAACTCATACAAAAACTTTAGCGTCTAGAGCACGTTTAGTAAACAGGCAACATCCGCAGCGGCTCGTCTGGACATCAATTCCCCGACTCACGCTCTCGGCCAGGGGGTAGAAAGCGGCGGTGTTCGGTCTGAGGGCAGATTCCAGCTCGGTTGGTCACAGCGCGGCTTCCAGCAGCCCCGATACCGCCACAATAGAACGGCCGATGACAACTAACTTCAAAAACTGAAATGGCGGATACGGGAAAACAAAAAAAAGACCAATCTCACCGGAAGTGACGCAGTAACTGTGTGCGCCCTATTCACAGGGTCAAGCAGGAGAACAGCAACAAAGCATTTCCGTCGAATGGAGGAAAAAAGTATTAGAAAACTCAAACACAGTTCAAGACACGTTTTGGCAATGTTGCCGAGGCTGGACTCAGAATAGAGAGTCCTACTGTTTTACATTTGTCAAGAACGGTGATATAATATTGTAGACAAAGACAAATTGTTCATCATTTTCATACGTAATATACATACTATATACATATATACACACACACGTATACACACATATGTGTGTATATATATATAAAAGTTTAATCAAATAATCTAAATTTAATTAAATTTAATCACACACACACACACACACACACACACACACACACACACACACACAAACACACACATATATATATATAGGTATGTAGGTGGGTTGTGGTTAGACCTCATAAAATGAAGTTGGTTTCAGTTTAACACCGCATGTGTTTCACTGACATACGAACACCTCATGTGGTTCAGTCTCCCCTCTCGACACAGGTTGTGGTGGTACGTTGTAAATAATGTCATGTTGGCACTTTGCACAACTGACCACTAGATGTCAGAAATGACGTACTTATAAGCTATTGAAGGCCCAGTCGGTGAAATGATTTCCATTTCTATAGCCCATTGTTGAAAGAATGAACCTTAGTGTAAATAAGCAGGTGCTTACAGAAATCGCCATGTTGCCTCACTCTATATTTTTACAGATTAGCCCAGGATGGACAGACTGAATATCTCTGAGCTGTATTCCAGAAAGCTTGGTTTACTTTCCTCTCATAGACTAAACATCTTTCTGGTCAAGTGAATTTCTGTTGAGTATCTATCTTTGCAGTGACTAATTAATGAGTTAATAATCTGTTAAATACTACTTTATATCTCTTCATGTATATGAGTTTGTGATTTCTTATCTGTGAAGACGTTATATTTGTATCCATCTATATAAATATCTCTATTTAAAGTTATATATAGATATATATCTCTGTTTAAAGTTCTGATGGATATTTCAAGAGACCCCTAATGACAACAACAACGATAATAATTGTAAAAGCAACGTTTTTCATGTTTTTACATCATGAATTTATTGGCGAGATCCATGGCGTAACAGAAAAGTTACACACTGTCAGTCACTGTACGTATCTATCCACAGAGCATCTGTTTAGTCAGATCCTGAAAATAAAGGGCCCATGGACAGTGCTGGATGAAAGGTGAGCAACAGAGGAGGACACTGTACAGAGAGCAGCTGAGAGGTATACTATATATACAAACACAGATACACTCAATGACAGAGGAAACCTCAAAGGCCACAGACGTCGCTCTGATACTGGTCAACCAAGGAATTGTTTTTTTGTTGTTGTTGTTGTTTTTTTTTAAACATCTCACAGTACAACAGTTATGGACAAAGACATGCATGGCTACTCCATGCCCCCTGGTCATTTACAGCAGCCATTGTTTGTCAGGTCCGGTCAATGCAATCCAAAGAAAACAACATGAGAATCTCAGGTCTCCAGATACATGAGAGACATCCACATATGGACACATGGCTAATCTGGAGTACTTTGACTAATACGGTTCAAAAGTACGAGTGAAGTCAGCTTCTCTATGTAGCGACAGAAGAGGTCATGCCTGTTTGCCAACATCTTCAGATGTATTGTTCATGAATTTTTCAGTGACTTGTAGAAACCCTGAAAATGATGTTGTTCCCTCACACCTTCGTTGAACCGTCTTTAAAAGTCTGAGGTTTGGTTTCCTTCATCAACGTATACGACGTACGAGGCCACATCTGTGTTCACGTGTCAGCCTCATTTCAGCAGTGATGTCCTCGCTTTGATTTGCTCTGACCTTCACATGAAAGTGCATAAGTGCACGTCTTCAATACATTAACAAACACTCGTCCCTCTGATCTCCACTAGCCAGCTCCCACTGTGTGTGTGTGTGTGTGTGTGTGTGTGCGTGCACGCATGCGTGTATATATAGTGAGCAGGAGTCCTGTTATATAAGCGAGAGGAGAACAGTGAACCTGAGAATAGGAGGCAGAGACACAAAGTCACTGGGACTGTCAGAGAGTTCACATTACCAGCCCCATTGTTTCATTCCAATTCAATACACATTGATCAATGTATGACTATAATTCTCTTGCATCTGACATTCACAAAAATGTCACAAAAGCACAAACCGATACCTCTTGGCTTGTTGTTGTTTTTTAAATGGTTTGAAATGACTCATCTGAAGATGATCCAATTTGAACCACATCAATAGAAAATGATTGATGTTAGTCGTTTCAGTCAGATAACGTGAATGCGCAATTAAGGCACCAAACCTGTGATGGGATCCATCTGATCAACAGGACATAAAACACACATTAAGATCACTATGTGACCATCCGCATTTCATGTCCTTTAATGAAGTGGCTGCTAATTCCAATAATCACTGTGGTTCAACAGGACGTTTGTTCCTGCGCGTCACATGAATGGTGAGTGATGTGGTTGGTTTCAGCCTGAACACTTCACGTCTGTTTAAA
The DNA here is from genome assembly GCA_016785325.1 of Chascanopsetta lugubris. NCBI lineage: Eukaryota > Metazoa > Chordata > Actinopteri > Pleuronectiformes > Bothidae > Chascanopsetta > Chascanopsetta lugubris. Next base: position 233,288 of record JAFBJT010091677.1, on the reverse strand, counting down.
GGGTTCGTGTGTTGGAACCGTCAGGTGAGGGACAGAGCAACAACGTGAGAGTGCTGGAGATTAAAGGGAAAATTCTCTTTGTAATATCACACATGATCAATGTCTTACCACAACATTTCCATTGACAAACACAGACTACACACACTTGATTCACAGGCTTATCCTGTCGGCTCAGATCACATTTGAATGTAATTTCCATGTATTTATTGTATAAATATTCTTAAATTCTACAAAAACGTGATTTATTTCTTTATTTATGTACAGAAGCTTTCTACAACCACGTTTGCATATTCATCTAAATTGTAATAACTTACCTTTTAATTAGTTTTTGCCTTTAATTTTGCTTTTTCATATTTGTTTTATATAAAACACGTAAGTTAGTTTTTCCCAAATGAAATCAGATTACTAATCGCAGATGATGTATATTCTACCTTTTGTAACACACCCTGTGATTTGAAGTGTTAAGTTTGAATCTTTGAATCAGGTTCAGATGTCAGTAACACGCAGTACAGCACAGACCTCCACCAAGGCCCGGCAGGACATGTCAGTTTCATCAAGTGAAGGAAAAGAACACATTTTTATAAATGTCAGTTCCCTAAATACCACCCCTACCCCATCCCATCAAGATCAATAAAATATTCCCTGGGAAATTGATTCAACCTAAATCAACCTCTCTTTGTACTCATCGCCTGATTTGGACTATACATATATACAGACATATTATAATATTTTTTTAATCTATCTTTCAATCTAATATCTAATTATATATATATGTATGTCACAGTCTGTGTAAAAATGTGTTGCGGTTCTTTTGTGTTCTTCAGAATGTGCCTTTAATTACATTGATCTGTGTGGTCTCCTCCCTGTTGGATTCTGATAGCGAGTGACTGACCTTTCCACAAAGACCAGCAGATCTCTGCAGAAATGAAGTAAAGCTGAGCGACAGACGGGTAACAACATGACTTGTCATACATTTGCATAAATTAGCAACAATATTTTAAAGGGGTATTCTACTGATTTCACATTGGTTCAAACAACCAAAGCGGCAGAGGCCAAGATTTCTTGACTTTTAAGGCCTCAAGTATAATGTGTGAGAAAGGCTCAGATGGCAAAACACTCTTGGGTATGACAGTATAACATGGAATACCATTTCTCTCTCTCTCTCTAAAATCACTGATACATTAGCTTTGAACAATTTTTATATATATATATTATATGGTTACTCATGATATGGTTAACAGCTGGATGCACTGGATCAGTGGTAGATGAACAGCCCCCTTGTGGAAACCTTTAATACTGAATGGAGATCCAGCACTGGAGGAATGTTCGTAGCATGGTCGTCCAAAACAATACTTTACATGTTGGTAGTTACTTCTTACAACAGTGGGTAAAATGAGTGGAGGGGCCCTTTAAAATGCACACCAAGACCAAACACAAACAAATACAACAGAACGGGCTATATTTTGGCTATATGGATGAAAGAGTCGTGTGAAAGTGTTGTTTTTGGCGCTGTTGTATTCGTGTTCATTCACACTCCCCTGCAGCCAGGCGTGGTTTCACACAGCCTCCACCATGGAGTCAGCTGACGTCGCTTGGCGATTTGTGACGCAACGGGGAAATCGCTCACAAACAGCCTCAGATTTTTGATGACACACACAAACACACACACCACGCACAAATACGACTGCCAGGCCTGAAACGTAACAGTGCACAGGACAGCTGTGTGCAAAGGAGTATAAACAGTGTGCACACGTATCTGCTGCAGGAGCTCTTAAATATCCTCCGATTCAAGGTAATCCTCCTTTCCATATCAATTAGAGCTTTCCAACGTGATATTTGAACAAATGTGGCTCAGCTTTGAAGCTTCTCTCACGACAAAACCCCAAAAATCAAACATAAACCCAATCAAAACATAAACAAATGTACTCTCGACATGTTGTACCTGAAATGGTTCGCCTCCATGACTACTAAATGTATATACACTGTATATACTGCATCGTTTACTGTACATCCAAAAATACAGTTTGTTCTAAAAGCTCTGCTCGGACTATACGTGACAAAGGGGGGGAGACCACTGGCTGGGTGAGAGCTGTACACTACATAAAGATATCTGCAGCTTATAAATAGACGCGGCCCTGTAAACATGTGATTCAAACCTGCTGTACAGTACCGCAAAGGGACACATGACCTGGATTACAAGGAGAAAGGCTACTCAATATTTCAGCCGGAGCCCCAAGGATTGTGGGTCACGTGGTAATAAGACCACCCAGTTCTTTCCCCCCCTATAAAAAGTGACGGGCCTGTTTTCTTCTGATTTCACCTAATTTCTTTGTGCAATCAACCCCAAATAACTGCCGCCCCCCCTCTTATTTTTTGTTGTGTCAAAAGTGGTTTTCTTTTGGTTTCAGCTGACTCATTTCACCTTTGGTGCACTCGTCTTCCACTAAAGGACACGTGCATCTGCCCGTTTCTCGGGAAGGTTTGCACGAATCTGCCGGCTTGACTTTTGAATCCTGTCCGTCTTCCGCTCCATCTGGCTGCATGTAGGAGGGAGATATTTAAAAAAACCCATTTCAACTAGGTTTTTTTTTGGCAAGAAAAAGGACTGAAGGGAACACTCTTTGTTTCTGTGTTTTCTTGCTTGTTTTGAATCCCCCAGCCAGTGATGCTAAGTGTTACAGGCACATGAAGGTATTACCAGGGCTACCGGGAGAACGGACCTGAATACAGATTTCTCACTCTGTACATATGTGCCTCGCGTCATATAATTAGCCGGTCTATTCTAAGTATTAGCATCTTCAGTCTAACTGCACTTGAAACACCAGACAATTAGAATAAAGCGGACGCGCCGTCGGCGGATTGTCTCCTCGTGTTACAGTCGCCGGCAGAGTCTCTGTGGCTGGTCCCGAGTCAGATCAGTGTATCGAGTGGTGAGTTCACTGTGGATCACATCCTGCCACGGCTGCAGCCTGTTTGACTTTGAGCTCACGCTGCAGGAGCCCTCTGCTGTGTCCTTTCACACTACAGTCGATATGGGAGGGGAGAGGGGGGGGGAGCAGAGTGCGGAGCGGCACTCAGGTCAAGTGGTCTGATTGGTCGGTGAAGTCGTCCTCCTCCACCCTCATTGGCTCCACGGCCCCGGAGGAATGTTGTGACTGGCTGGAGAAGGACAAGCGCGAGGAGTGGCTCTGAGTGTCGTCCTCATCCTCTGCCATCACTGGCCTACTTCCCCGTGGCTGCACTCTCCTCCTCGCCTTATTCGCCCCGCCCCTTTCCCCCAGCTCCTCCTCGTCCTCGTCCTCCTCCTCCCCCCCATCTCTCCTCCCCGGGCCTCTCCCCCGTCTCTTTTGCTCCTGCAAGGTCCACATGCTCTCCTCCTCGTCATCCTTGCCCTGCACCTCCCTGTCGAAGTCCAGCAGCTCCTCCATCATCTCCTCGATCTCCATCTCACCGTCCAGTTCCTCCTCCGCCTCTGAGCGCAGCTCGCCCATGCTCTCGGTCCGGTTGGTGTCGTCCATCTCCTCCTCCTCCTCCAGCCCCGTCAGCCTCTCGGGGGGGTCGCTGGCCTGGCTCTCTCCAAACTCCAAGATGGTGGGCAGGTTGCCTTGTTTGGGGCAGCGCTTCCTCAGGCTGACCAGGAAGGGCTGTGGCAGGGAGAAGATGTCCACGTTGTTGCCCAGGTCGATCCACGTCACACTGGGGAAACTACCTGGATCCTATGTGGGACAAAATATTCACATACACGCATCAGGTATTACTTAAAGGTGCAGTATGTACAATTTTGGTCATTTTTGTCACACATGTCAAATATTTCAAAACAATCGCATACTGACATTTTCATGAAGGTATAATTACCGAAATGTTTTTTTCCCCCATTACATTTCCTTAAATGAGCCCATTGATGTATATTTGCATGAGGAGCCGGTCCTCTCCACGTCAGTCATGGAAATTGACAAATGTTCCTTATGAGACATTGTGGTCGGAAAAAATTTAGGAGACACGAAGTGACTTGAGAAATATAATTTCTCTGAACATCGTCTGTGTTTGAAAATGAACCACTCCCTGAAACTGCTTTCCGAAACTCTCCACCCTTGTGAATGCAGGCCACAACACCAACATGCTCTGTCATGAGATCAGTCCCCGAATAACCCCAAATGTTGAGGGTGACTCTGACCTTGAGCGCGTCAGTGAGCTCCTTCAGAATAGCCCTGGTCAGCCTGTTTCCGTTCAGCGCCAGAGTCTCCAGGTGAGGCAGAGCGGCCAGCGTGGGCAGGAGCAGGAGGAAGGCCTCGTCCGTCAGCTCAGAGAAGCCCAGCTCCAGGCTGACCACCGTGGACGTGTGGCGCTGCAGGTGCGTACACAGTCGCTCCATGTCCCGAGCTGTCAGGGGGATCCCGGACAGATCCAGCGCTCCGCTGGCCAGAGGGGTGGACAGCACCGCCTTCAGACTGGAGACAGACAAACAGGGAGAGCCCATCAATTCCTCTGTTTCTTATTGTTTGATGCCGTGTTGATGCTCTGGAGCGATTTCCAAACGACCCCGTTTCATTGGTTAGTCCTCAAACGGCTGTACTATACGCTGTCAGTTTTGTGCAGAATGTTTTCATAGACAGCACAGTGAAAAAAGTCTGTGTTTATCCTACCTGGTTTATCTGCAGAGATTTTACAATCCGTGTTTTTCACTCAATTCTCTAGATAACTTATCATGTATCTAGTATTATACATTTAAATGATTTATATAAATCGTCTATACCTGTGGGCCATTTCACTGTTAAAGGTGCAATGTGTACAATTTAGGTGAAAAGAATTCCTTTTTCATATGCAGAGATTTGAGAGAAAATAAACAGGTTTTTGTGTTTGTATAATCCCATGTGTAAAATGCTGATGTAGAATGAGCCCTTTACATTAACATCAA
>JAFBJT010091677.1:188373-225873 GCA_016785325.1 Chascanopsetta lugubris | reverse complement strand
CCCATCAGTTGTTAGAATTCTCTTGGCTCTGTACCCAGGCTTAGACTAGAGCGTCCCAACTTCACCCCCGTGCCCCCTCAGTTCTGTGATTCCCCGACATGTGTTCACCATCTTCGTCACTTTTCATCCAGTATCTGTAGCTTGGAGGAAAGTCTCACCAAAACAGAAACTCCATGGGTTCCTGCCACAGGCGCTAAACACCAAAGACTATTTGGTGTTCAGGGTCAATTTGTTTGTGTTGTGATTTTCAGCAGTGTCACTGCGAGTCCTGACTGAAATACAAAACATGGAGGTGGTTTTTGAACGAAGCACATAGGGTCCCCTCGACATTTATTGAAAAATTCAACAATCTGCCCTTTGGACTGCAGGCTAAAGCAAAATGTCAGCATGCTCAGGGGAACACGTTGTAGGAAAACAGACTGTTAGCAGCAGAAGTGTTGCACACAGCTTTAAGTCCAGTTGTACACAGGTGCTGATATGCTGTGCAGATGAAAAGCAGGTTTTTCGTTTGTTTCTTTGTATTTTTTTTTTTTTTTCATGAATAAATAAATGTTCAAGTCAACCTAAGCAAACCTAACCTAATGTTCAAGTCAACCTAAGCAAAATGTGAGGTGACAGGGTGACAGGGGCTCATCATGGCCACTGATTCTAATTAAATATTGAATTGTCAAGAAATGCACTGTTCCTTTTGGGGTTTCATTCTTGTATTGTTAGGCCCAGACTGCTGGGGGGAATTTTCCATCACGCACTTAGAATGAGCACATAGATTGAGCACCCTTCCTCAAATTCTCACCCCTGCCACAAACCCTATATGTTCCCCCCACTACATTCCACTACATTCCACTACATTTAACTACATTTAACTCAGGAAACCACATGCATTATCTCAAACAACTTTCGACTGTTTTTCAGCTTTGTTTGCCGTTGGGGAACGAGACGAAACCGAGACGGTGACGAGGACACCGGCATCCCAAGTCTCAAGCCTCGAACGATCTGGCGATGGGTCCTGAACCTGCGAGCGAGCTGTGACAAACCCGGACTTGAACAATTGTTACTGAACACTCTACGTAACATCTATTGCATGTCTGTCCGTCCTGGGAGTGGATCCCTCACTTGTGGCTCTCCCTAAGGTTTCTACCTTTTCTTTTGGTAGTTTTTCCTTACTCTTGTTGAGGGTCTAAGGACAGAGGATGTTACCCACCCTGTGAAGCCCTGTGTGACAAACTTTGATTTGTAAATGCGGGCTATATAAGTAAACTTTGATTTGATTTGATTTGATTTGATTTGTTCTGTTTTTTCATTTTCTTTCCTGATGCTGTAAGAGAGATTGAGCCACTCTGCTCACACGTTGTAACCACACGTACTGTGCATCACTGGTTAGTTTTTAATCCTAAATACCGAACACGAGGGGAATGCTGATGTTTACTTGAGTTTTAATCAGTCACTTCTGGTTTGGTTTTGAGTCCTCCTCATAGAAACAAGCCTACTGGCTTTAAAAGGCAACTGTCATGTTTTCTGGTTGAATATATCTTCATCACAAACAGTCCATCAATACACTTAGGTTCTAAACATCAGACCTTGACTGCATCTTTTAGTGCATGCTTTCCCCGGCTGATGATAATAAAAGGATCATTCCAGCACAGTGTTCCCATGCTGATATTGTGATGAGACCCAAACATTCCTTAGCATAATGAGGAAAGAATAGATCTCCAGTCATGATCTGCTTTTCCACTTCTCCCTTGAGGAGTAAAATGAATAAACATAAAGCTTTTTATATCAGCATTCTGCAAGCGCTTCTTTTGTTTCAGCTCAGCAGGTCTGAAAGCTCTGTTCCACCTCCACGTCTGGATCATTTCCCTCTGTCTGACAGCAACTCTCTCTCCTCTCTCTCTCTCTCCTCCTCACGAACGCCTGAGCTGCTCATTTCCTTCCAGGTGAGAATGACTTTTCCTCCCTGTGTCATGGAGGGAAACGCTTTCAGTATGGGACTGTGGTGTCATCACGTGGTGTGGTCTGTGTTTGGCTTTGAATGTTGTCCTTATTTCTCCTCTGTTTGCCTGCCAGTGTTTGTCTCTCCCCCAGAGACCATTCATCTCTAAGTGAGCGTGTGTGTGTGTGTGTGTGTGTGTGTGTGTGTGTGTGTGTGTGTGTGTGTGTGTGTGTGTGTGTGTGTGTGTGTGTGTGTGTGTGTGTGTGTGTGTGTGTGTGTGTGTGTGTGTGTGTGTGTGTGTCTTTGTAAGAACTGTTTTTTTTTTTTTACAAATCAAGTTAGGAACACTTTTCTTCTCCCAATGATTGGGAAAGTTTGTGACTGCAGACCATAGACTGTATATGATGATGGACGTAGTGTCCGTGATGTCACCCGTTTGTGGGCGAGTCCCTTGTCACCATCTTGTCGGATCCTAACTCCTCCTGGTTCCCGGTTCATTCAAAAAACGGGCAAAGAGGCGGAACACACACGGAGCTGTGGGTCGGCTCGTGGTGCCGTCACCTCATCCGCGGTACGTAACAGCTCGGGCTGTCAGTCAAGAGACCACGCCCCCAAATAAGCACAATTTCAAACATCAATCAAATAAAAATAAGCGAGTTAGAAAGAAATTCACCCCCCGTACAGTTGTCTGATGGAGACCAAAACCGAAGTTTGTGCAAGACTTTAAACATGTTTCATTCACCTCTGAAGTTGGCCCTTTGAACATGGGAGTCTATGGGGATTGACTCGCTTTTGGAGTCAGCCCCCGGTGGTTACACTATGAACTGCACGTTTTTTCACTTCCTATTGTGCTGTTACGTCTGCACTAGAGACTGCCCCACGGTTAGGAACTACTCTCATCTCCCAATGAGTGGGGAAGTTTGTGTCTGCCACTCGCTACTACTGTTCATGAACAACAGACAAGACCATCCTCCACCACATGTACAGCGGTGACATATCCAAACATGCAGCACACACTCTAACTAGCGCAGGGAGTCATCAGGTGCTCTGCTTATGAGCAGCCACATTCTAAACCATTACCACAGTGTCTCCTCACTGAACAGACCGAGGAGCAGGAGCAATGGAAAAATCACAACATGCAATTCAATTTCACACACTTTTAAAGTGAATCAGAGAACTTTTAAAGGTGCAGCCTGTAGAATTAAGTGAAATCTAGTGGTGAACTTGCAGGCTGCAGCTCAATATCCCCCCCCCCCCCACCCCCAACCCCCCCCCCCCCCCCACATACACACACACACACACACACACACCACCTCTTCCCCCAAACCATGTAGGAGAAGCCATTAGGCCTCAGTTATCATTCAAAATCAAAACCGTCTTGACCATTCTGGGATCCTGTAGAACGCAACAGTGCAACATGGCAGCCTTCATGGAGAGGACTTGCCCAAATGTAAACATAAAGTCTGGAAAATGAAAATAATGTGGACACTTGAACACTTGATATTTCATTTCTCTTGATAGAAACCAAATAATTTCACCTCATTCTTACACACTGGATCTTTAACAGTTACCTCATCACTCCAAACCTCCGTACCTCAAAATAATGGTCATCAGTGTAACAGTATGCACAACCACAATGTAGGTGCTGTGTCCCTCAGGGGCTGTATTTGATACATTGCCTTCAATCGGTACAACAAATGCATCCTTTTATCCTCAGATCCAAAGGCTCCAAATGATGTGAAGAGGTGATGGTGCTATAGCCAGCGAGCACATGTACAGGGCCTGTGAATCATCACGCTGTTATTCACCTCAAGACTTAATATATACCTGTTAAAAACATAGGTGCATCACTCTATCTCCACTGGTCCAACTTCAGCTCTGTTGCTAGGCAACAGCAATCAGGGTGGAACAAACTTGTGAACCAGGCCGTCTCATTTTGACTACTTTGCCCACAGCTTAGGGAAGAGCATCATACGGGATGTGCTTTAAAACAGAGATTCTCAACTGGTCTGGGTTCAGGACCCCTTAATTACGGGCCACGACCCGAATCTCAAAAAAGATACAACAGAATATCAGTATGTCAACACAAAAAATGAAAACGACCAGCAGGTGGCGATGCTAGAGAGGGAAATATTCCATTCAATACTAAATTAGCTGCATTTTAATTAAAGGACAAAACATGCATCTTAAAGATGTCTCTCCTTTTGTCCTCAATGTAAGAAAAAATACATATTTCATATAGTCGGTGTCGTACTTGTGTTTCATGGTCAATTTTCTTTGATCTGCGAATCGGCGAGTGTCTATTAGCATTACAGGGCCACCTACTGTTAAAGAGCGTGAATCGACGGCACATTCAAAAAAATCCTCTTCAAAATAAAAGCACCCTTTTTTCCCCCTTTTTCACCAAAGGCAGGTGATCCACTGAAAACAGGTCTGCGACCCAATGTTGGGTCACGACCCACCGGTTAAGAATCACTGCTCTGAAACGAGAGGATGACAAACACAGGACCAACAACAACTGAAAGGTTTACAATGCGCAGGATTTCACCTTATACACTCAATCCTATTTGGTTCTCTGATTCAGTGACATATGTCACTCCCCCCGCCTCCCTTCTTGCTCATCTCTCTCCCTCTCCTTCAGCCACACCAACCTCATTCCCACACACAGCTGCCACTCATTGCACCCAATCACCAGGCCCTCCTTAACCCCCCTCACTCACTCACCACCGTTGCCAGATTGTCACGTCATGGTGCAAACTCTCCAGCAGTCTCCGCTCTGATCACCCGTGTATGAAGTTTACTCTCGACATGGCGTTCGTTTGTCGTGCTCGGTTGGGGCATGTAGGTGTTTGCGCAAGCGTGAAGCTGCATGTCTTGTTTCCTGTGATTTGGGTCGATTTGTAGTTTGGCATCCTCAACAGGTCGTGACCCTGCAGGAACTACGGACGGAATGACAACGGCAGACACGGCACTGAACGCACGTCAATGTATCGAGGCCGAACAGAGAGAGGACAAAAGTCATGGTGGTGGTTTTCGCGTTGGCTCGTCGTCCGTCCGACAGGCGAGGTTCATTCGCTCGACAAAAAAATCAAGCAGTTCTACAATTAAATATCCGAGTTTGTCCACAAAAACACACACACACATAATCACTTCGGCGCTCTACAATAGTCAGAAACTATCCTCTTGAGTCGCTGCTCTACAAAACAAAGTGAGAACAATGAGCAGCGGTTGTGCACCGAGAGTCTTTATCTGTGTCAGGCAGCAGCTGAGCCCAGTGGGTAATGCCATTATGCACACAGCTAACAAGAGGTCAGCGATCCACTGGGAGTAAACATGAGTCACAGTGAGGCACAGACAGACCACGGTGTGTGTGTGTGTGTGTGTGTGTGTGTGTGTGTGTGTGTGAGGAGGAGGAGGAGAAGAAGGAGCTCTGCTGTAGATGCAAATGGAAAAGGCATCAGTCGTGTTTGAACCGATTGAAAAGCAGTGATGCGTTCATGTGGAGCTTGGCCAGCAGAGTGGGAGAAGAAGAACAGTGGGAGAGCTGTGGTCACTGTGTCTGAGTGAGCGTCCCTCCCTGCATGACAACATACGATACATTCAAACGCTCTTTCTTCACCCCGGTGCCTCTCTGACTGACATACAGCACGTACATAATGCATGATGACATCATCACAGAGGACCCCACACAACCTGGAGTGTACATTAAGATGTACTGTGTGTGTGTGTGTGTGTGTGTGTGTGTGTGTGTGTGTGTGTGTGTGTGTGTGTGTGTGTAAGTGTGTCTCGAATGCTCCAACAGACAATGTGGATGTTTTTCAAGACATGAACATTTGATTTATCATCTTCATCATTTCACCTATATCATTGTAGATTTCAGTATTTTGTGCTACATTTTGTGGCATTATCAAGTTCACATCATCTCAGATGATAGGATTTGTCTGTATTGTGTTTTTGCGTTTGTATTTTTGATTTGATCATTTTTTAATTTCATGCATCATTTAAAAAATTTCATCCGTCTCATTGATTGTTAATGAGGAGACGGATGACGCACAACAGCGTTTCCAACGCTTTTCTTTATTCACTAAAGCCATTTCTGTGACGTTGTTTGTATGAAAAGTTCTGTACAAATGAGAGTGTGACTGACTTTTCAGGATGTGTGAACTATGTGACTTCATAAGACTTTTTCCTTCAGATGATTAAAATCATCCTTCATATCTTCCTCGCACAGCAACATCACTGGTTCCAGCATGATCTCATGTAGTTTTTTTAAAGGGTTGTCTCAGTGTATTTGCTGTTTTCTGCCATGAACACATGAGTTTTTAGAAAGTCATCAACAGCCTCAGGGTCACATGGCAGTGCAGCCAGGGAGGGCATAAGTATTCCGACTGGGAGCATGCTGGGCCGAGATGATTCAGAATGATTCAGAGGAGATGAGGGAGAGAGATGAGAGAGACGGAGAGAGGGAGGGGGAGGGGGTGAGAGAGAGAGAGAGAGAGAGAGAGAGAGAGAGAGAGAGAGAGAGAGAGAGAGAGAGAGAGAGAGAGAGAGNNNNAGAGGTTGTGCGTGCGCGCGGGAGAGAGAGAGAGAGAGAGAGAGAGAGAGAGAGAGAGAGAGAGAGGATTTGGACCGAAATGAGAAAATGGAGAAAGAAAATGAGTCTGAGTGTTTGTAAAGTGCCGGGGTGAATTTTGAGAAGTTATCGGCTGCATTAATATTTGAAGACTGACTCAGTGTGTGTGAGGGTGTGGGCGACTGCATGTGGGGACAAGCGGGAGACCGGAGACACAACAATGGGAAAAGCAATTCATCCAAAAAAAAAACCACCAAAATATTTTCTCGGGCTTATACACCAACTAGTGCATCTTTACAGAATGTGTCAATGAGGTAGATATTGTGGGAATATGAAAAAAAGATGTGGACGTATACCAGTGTGACTATCTCACTTCCTGAAGGCAAAAAGAAAGAAGATCCTTATTTCAACAGATGTGTAAACAACCCTCAGAATCCAGGAAACAACAGAGCCCCGCCTCCGGCGCTGCATCTAGTTCCTGTGGTACATCCATGATGGAGACCAGTGCAGGGGCAGGGAGGGAAGCCTCGGTCTTACTAAGGTCTTACTTCTCAGTCTCCAATAAAGTGCTCCCACTGGAGCCACTGAACATGGTCTGCGCTCAGCAGCTCATCGGCCACAGCAGCTGCAGTAAGTGAGTTCGGATGTGTTCACATTGGAGAATCACTGACACATGCAGAGAGCAGAATGACTCAGCGACTATTATAAAAAAAAAAATGCTTCATTTCCAACAAATGATTTTCTTTGTCTTGTGGGTTCTACAAAGCAAACAGGCAGAGCTGCAGCCATCAATGATTTCTGTAATCGATTAATCTGTCGATTACTTTCTTTGATTCGATTAAACGAATAAAAAAAAATGTGGAAAAGACGTGTGTGTGTGTGTGTGTTTGTGTGTGTGTGTGCGCATCTTGTGAATGAGAAGTAGTGTATGTTACTTCAGCTCCTTAACAAACAGTTACAGCAAAACATGAATTAAAGGTGCAGTGTGTACGATTTTGGTCAGTTTTTGTCACTTCTATCTATAGAAATAGAATCACAAAAATTATATAAAGCCATTTTTACAAATGTATAATCACCCCAATGTTTGACTTGCTTTTTAAATAACCCTAAAATGAGCCCTTTAATGTTTATTTACATGAGGAGCGGGTCCCCTCTTTGGGGCCCGCCATGTTTATACAGTAGCCCAGAGTGGACATACTAAACATCTTTTGAGCTTTAATGACAACTGAAGTCGACCATAGCTTCTCCTACATGTTCAGAAGGGAGAGGGTGAGGTGATGGACACAACATGCAACCTCACCACTAGAGGTCACCAAATCTTACACACTCTACTTTTAGAGTGGATTCTGTTCATCGATTCAGGGAAACTGTAATCGATTATTTTTTAGAATCAATTCATCGATTAATAGGGGTTTTCAATATCTCAGAGATACTGTCAAAGAAAGGCTTCACCTGAATATCAAATATTTGCAGAGTTCCCAAGTCAACGCTCAAACCCTCTCTCTCCTTTGACTGAACCATTCATTGTTAGTGACGGAGCAATGGCTGACAACAAGCTGGGAGAGAGGTACAGACGGACGGAGTGAGATGTACATAGATCTATGTCTGCGTGTGTGTGTGTGTGTGTGTGTGTGTGTGTGTGTGTGTGTGAGACAGACGGACAGAAGCAGATGCACAAAGGACTGATGGTTATTGATCAGTCAGATTGTGTTACACCTGTATCACTGCCAACTGTGAGTCTGAGGTGTTTCTACATGAGACCATGTGGTTCAGACTGTTTCTCATCACAGGAAGGACCGCGTGGGCGCGTCAAATAAAAAAATAAAGAATACAAAATGTAGATAACTTTAGGACAGTATGAGTTAGGTACTTCGAACAGATTCAATGACAGTAAAATGTGTTACAGCTTGTGCTGTTTGCTTTTATGATTTCAAATCAGAAATCCGCCCATGCAGTCGCGCATGAACTTGACTGTGACGACAATAAAGCTGAATACGCGTGTTCATCGTTGCTGTCGTTACTCTGAATGTGGGTTCTGCGACCCGTTTTCTGCCACGCTGAACTGTTTTTGTCATGTGACTCGACTGCGAGACATGTTCAGTGTCAGTGTGTCTGATGACACTCGAACACAGACGGATAGATCCACACGGAATGGACACGTGCTCCATGCAGCCGGTTTGGTCCCCTCCACGTGCTGCAGGGGTCCAAAGCTCAGCTGCAGAGCAAAGATGAGGCTGAGTTGCCTCATTTCCCACCTCTTTGCAGGACTTGTTGAGCTCATACAGCGGAGTTGTTGTTAAGCAGCTCCGCGAGGAACAATGAGCCCTTTGAAGTCTCCACTTCACTCGTATTGATAGACCTGAACAAGCAGCCTCTCTATTTACCTTTTATCCATTTGCACTCCAAACAACAGCAACCTCCATTCAGGCCCATGCAAGACGCTCGCTGCTGGATGTGATGGGTGAAACGTACACTGTGGTGATGTGAGACCTGAAGCTGCCAGTTGCAACACTATTCCCTTTTCCACACCTGGATTCATGAGCCCCCCCCTTCCCCCTTTATTATCGTCTATTTGCCTGCTGATAAAAACAAAATCCAGGTCAGACAGATTAGGTATTATTTGAATAAGTATTTGACCACCTCTCTCCCGCTGTTTATTTTTAGACTTACTCAAATCGAAACAGGTCTGTGAGAGTCAGGGCGCAGATTAGAGCGGATTAAGTTTGAATATATTTTCGAAACAAACAAAACAATGTTGTCTTGACGGAGCAGGTGAGCGAGAGATACTGCCCACGTAAATGTGATTTTTCAGTGGTAAAGCAAATCACACGACTTTTCGGAAATGACAAATATTCAGGGGACAGATTGGAGGATTTCCCGAAAAGGTTTGTAGATTCAAAAGCTCTGTCCCTGTCTGTGTTCTCTCATTGTTTTACTGGTCACTTTACTGGACATTTCTGCGTAGCAACAGAAGCGCTGGTGGTTTGAGCTTGAGAAAGATCCGTGCATCGATCTTTCAGGAAAATCCTGATGTCAAAAACAATGACACGCGTTGTCGCCAGGCAGGAACTACAACAAAGACAGGTCAGTTTATCAATTGTGTTTCCTGTATGGATTGTTTTTTACTTTTTAGTTGACTTCTGGAGGAGGTGATGTCGTGAGGATGAAGAAATGTGTGTGTGTGTGTGTGTGTGTGTGTGTGTGTGTGTGTGTGTGTGCGTGTGTGTGTGCCCATGATACCACATGTGTCTTTTGTTGATATCTCAGTGTGCCACCATATGCTGCCCCTGAGGATGCCATTTCCCTGGCTCACCATGTGTGTGCTTGCTGTGAAGCCTGTTACAAAGGGTTTTGTTGACAAACGAAGATATCTTGTCTCACAACATTTCCCAAGTGATGATGCGAGTCAAGCCCGATTTCCACCTGTCGCTCCACGACAGCTCTATAAACTGCACCTGTAAAGACCACCCTGCTCCCCCTCCAAGCTGCTCTGCGCTCACAGGACGCCATGATGCAGGGTCCAAAACCTGATGTCAAATGATTAGGGGCCCGATCCCCAGGGGGCCGAGCAGCGCAGTTCCCAGCACCAGCAAGCCTGGGAATACTCGGATGTTTATTTTCTTTTTTTTTTCCCGCCGATAAAACTCATACTGCGGTCTACAACATAAGAGTTATGTGAGACCAAAAATGACACATATAAACCAGAAGGTGGTGCTATTGTAAAAAAAGAAAAAGAAAAGAACATTGGTCTATAACTCTTATTGTACAATCATGAAACACATATCCACGCGGTTGGTGAATCCTACTGAATCTCCTGACAGAAGCCACGCCCATTTCCGCCTAAAACATTTTTCCACAAAATTGCGATATATGCAAAAACCTCTTTTTTTGGTCCGAGGGGCTAAAAAACTTGGCACAGACCATTGATGGAACCTCCTGACAAAAAGTTGTCCAAAGTGTGTGAACAACTTGGTCACTATGTCATGTAGCTAGCTCAACAGGAAGTAGATCTTCTATCAGCAACTCTGACTACAGTGAAACTTTACATTAATGTTTGGAATACTACCCAAAGGCAGTTGGAACATTCTAGTGTAATCTGGCCACTAGGTGGCGCTATTAGAAGCACATTTTTGTATCTGATAAACCTTAAGTCCCATTGATACGATGCTTGGCTCTGAGGTGTTAGTTACAAAGCACAACCCATTGGCCACAGTTGGCTATATACATAGATGGATAAACGGATAAATATTGTCTTCAGATACAAAATCCCAAACGAAAAGATATATAGTATTTCACTGCAAAGATACTTTAGATACTTGAGTCTAGAATTGTAATTGTAATTATACTTTTTTGTAATTATAAACACAGCAGTGAGAGAGGAGAATGTGTGTGTGTGTGTGTCTTCAAAGTTAAAATGATTGGTAGCTCCCGTCCAGTGAGCTTTAATGAAATACAGTTAAGTCAGCATCTCACTCTTAATGGAATGAAACAAAATGGGTGGAGTAATTATGTGAAGTAATGCTGGTGGGCGGGGCTTAATCAGAGTCTGTCATGAACTCTCAGAGCGATTAACCAGAGGAGGGACAAGCCCAATTCTCTCACAGTCTCTGAGGCAAGAGATGAGCCTGAGTCATCCCTTTGCATGAACACACCTCATTATCTCACACACACACACACACACACACACACACACGCAGGTACTCACCAAGCCTGAGGTTTCCTCTTGAGCAGGCCTCGTCTCCTCCACTGAGAGTGTGGGCTGAGATGATATGTCAGCTGACGACACACCTTCTCCATGGCCCCAAGAGAGTCGCCCTCCTGTTGAACACACACACACACACACACACACACACACACACACACACACACACACACACACACACACACACACACACACACACAAACCATCAGCTAAATCATGGAGACATAATGAGAAGAGTTGACCTCAGAAGTGATTTCCTGCTGCTGCTTGTCCACATGTGAACACAGTCGCGTTGGTCTCGTTAGCTCCACGACCACAACAGCTTTTTATAAACTCATCTGATGAGCACACGTGGAAACTCGTCCAGAGAGGGGTCCTATTTTTACGCTTTGAATCGACTCCTATACACCGACTCTGACTGTGCGCGACAAATGAACACACCGCTTTTACTTTGGGACAAAAAGCAAAGGATTCTGTCGCTGGCACCAGGTGGAAAATTCAATAAACGCATTCAAACACATGTTTGAACAGTCAATGAATTTGTTTGACTGAAATGGCGCAGGCATGATTTTTGTTGGTACTGAGCAACCAGACAAAGTCAAACATATGCCAACTTGGCATAAATACTATTGGATCTACATCACATCACCATAACATCCTCCTACAAAGACTAGGATCCGCCCTGAGTTGCTTTGGATCCTGTCTGTCCATGTCTATCCATGTGTACAGGTTAATGATCCGGTATAGGTTACCATTGTACTCCATCAGTCCTTTCCTGCAGTCTCCTCTCTTGCTTTCTTTGCTGTGATGGGAGTGTTTGTCTTTCAATGATACACTCACACATTTATTTACTCGTGATGGCTCCATTGAATGCAGCGGAGGAGTCAGTGATGTGCTTGACACGGACTTCTTGAGTGCACACACACACACACACACACACGCTCAAGGAAGATGAAGAAGAATTCTGGAGTCGATAGTCAGCGGTTATCTGTGATGGAGAGTTTAGGTTTCTGATGAGGACGAGTGAGATACTCAGGTAAACACAGACATAACACACTCACTCAGATGACTCGACACTACAGGGGGCGTTCAAGTGCTGTATATAATCGCTGCCTATTTGCTACTTACTGTGCTGCATTGCAGTCACTTTGCGAAATTACACTTGAGTGTCTCAGCTGCCTGGGGGAAGCCCTCGAGCGATCGGTTACTGACGGGCGTTGTGGAAAAAAACAAAAAGCACATCCACAAGTTATTCATGAAGTGGGCATCTCCCATGGATGACATGTAAATAACAGTCATGTGAGACCTCATCTGTCCAGTCTCAGATCTTTCAATTGACTGAGTCTTCGATGAAACCAGGAAGCAGGTCACATGTGAGTGTGTTCACTGACTCTAAACTGCATTTAATGGCACGTTGAGTCGGTTTGCAGGGCTCATGAGGCCGATCGAAAACAGATGGTGACAATAACAAAGAGATATTCAGCTTGTAAGGCACCATACTACATGTTGCTCAAGTCAGTGTGTGTGTGTGTGTGTGTGTGTGTGTGTGTGTGTGTGTGTGTGTGAGACCAAAGTTAAGGCTAAGGCAGAAAAACAATCATCTTGTGTGAAAGTGGGAGACACAGATGGAAGCGGAGAACAATTTCTTCCTCTTCCTGGACTGTGAAATGATTATTCATATTTTCCAAGAGGCCTGAAGTGATGATTCCCATGGAGAGAGTGTGAGGATGATCTTGTGCTTGTCCGTGTAAATGTATCTGTGTCCTTAGATCTCCCACACAGCTGAGGACACAATGTGTTAAGTGATGTAAATCCACAGTTCTACATTCAGAGTTAAGGAGCTCATTTTCAGCAGTTGTCACATTTTTTAATTTCCTGTTCTGCTGGAATGTTTCTCTCCTCGATCATCCGGTGTGATGGGCACCAAGCCTGATGTTCACCTAACCAGTGAGGCTTCGTCGCACTGTGTTTTAGCCTCTTTTTAGCCGAGCGCTTTCACGTGTCGTGTCCTCTCTAACCGCTCATCCAGTGACCTGGGTCACGGGGGTGTTTCTAGGGGAGGAGGATTTGAACCAGCAACCCTTGCTTCCAAAGGAACTGCTTCCACAAATAAAAGGCACACACTTTTCTCTCTCTCTCTCTCTCTCTCTCTCTCTCTCTCTCCCCCTTTCCTCTCTTTCAAAAACCAAGCACTATGGTCTGTATATAAAGCATGGTGTTGATTGAACGAACACAAAAACCAGCGCAGGGAGCTGATTACTGAGACAGGTACACGGCTTAGTGAAAAAGACATGAGGTTGTTTTTCCAGGTTCATCAGACAGCTGACAGGCAAAGATGTGAATGTGTCTGACTTCAGGGATTTTTACAACTTGTTGTCGGTCCTGTGTTTGACAGAGGTGTTACTCGCGAAGAAAACACCAGTGTATTGCAGGCTTGGGCGAACCTTCCATTGTTCTGTGCTGGAGCCCTTCCTAACCCTTCACAGGAACAGGTGTTATTATGAATCATTGGTCATTCGTAATGAACGACCTGCCGCCAGTCACTTCATCATATGGTCACCTCATGACTCTTCACCTGCAATGTTGTTGTGACCCGCTGCAAAGTGCACTTCAGGGAAAGAGAGCGTTATGGTCTGTCCTGATGTTAGACAGGAGGATGATATAGGGTGGGCAGGGCATGGGGGGGGGGGGGTTTCCAAACCTTGTCTTTCTTTTCAGACCGCGAAAGATTTTCCGTAAACACATGTACTCTGATGTTAGACAGGAGGATGATATAGGGTGGGCGGGGCATGGGGGGGGGGGGGTTTCCAAACCTTGTCTTTCTTTTCAGACCGCGAAAGATTTTCCATAAACACATGTACTTAAAAAGTACAGCTAGGTGTAATTCTTACTGGCCGACGGTCTGCTGACTCGGGACTCTGGATCAACCCAGACACACAAATCCATAGACAGGTACACGGCTTAGTGAAAAAGACATGAGGTTGTTTTTCCAGGTTCATCAGACAGCTGACAGGCAAAGATGTGAATGTGTCTGACTTCAGGGATTTTTACAACTTGTTGTCGGTCCTGTGTTTGACAGAGGTGTTACTCGCGAAGAAAACACCAGTGTATTGCAGGCTTGGGCGAACCTTCCATTGTTCTGTGCTGGAGCCCTTCCTAACCCTTCACAGGAACAGGTGTTATTATGAATCATTGGTCATTCGTAATGAACGACCTGCCGCCAGTCACTTCATCATATGGTCACCTCATGACTCTTCACCTGCAATGTTGTTGTGACCCGCTGCAAAGTGCACTTCAGGGAAAGAGAGAGTTATGGTCTGTCCTGATGTTAGACAGGAGGATGATATAGGGTGGGCGGGGCATGGGGGGGGGGGGGGGTTTCCAAACCTTGTCTTTCTTTTCAGACCGCGAAAGATTTTCCGTAAACACATGTACTTAAAAAGTACAGCTAGGTGTAATTCTTACTGGCCGACGGTCTGCTGACTCGGGACTCTGGATCAACCCAGACACACAAATCCATAAAGACGAAGCTACGGGGGCCAACTTTCAAAAGCACTGACATCGATGAACTGCGAGGTTTTGATCACACTGAGGTGTGCGAGCGTTTTGAATTCCTATTCTGCCGCAGTCACATTTGATCGTTTCAATCCTCCAGTTTAAAACATTGAGCCTGCGGTTGTTGTTTATCCGTGTGATCTGGGCAGGGACGTATTTATGCGGTGCTTTGTGCCGGTAACCAACGGCCAGAGTGCTTTTATCATTTCAATGGGGCTGAATGAATTGGACTGAGACTGAAAGGAATGAGAGCGAGCCCTGGGTCGATGTGAAAGGCAGTAAGGACATTTTCTGGATCCAGCTCTTTCTTCTCTTCCTCTGCACTTTACTGCTCCTTTCCATTTCTCTCTCTCTCTCTCGCTCTCTCTCTCTCTCTCTCTGTCGTTACATTGTGGAATCTTCCAGTCTCTACAGAGCAGTGATTCTCAACTGGTGGGTCGGGACCCAAACCGGGTCACGGGCCTTTGACTGGAAAATAAAAGTTGCAATGCTTTTACTTTGAAGGGGATTTTGAATGCATCGTCCATTCACACTCCTTAACAGTAGGTGGCGATGAAGCCCTGTAATGCTAATGCACACCTGCAATTTCACAGATGGAAGAAAACCCTTGTTAACATGCTAATTGATCAAGTATGCCGCCGGCTACATGAACTATGGATTTCCTTATATTGATTTGGGTTGCGGCTCGTCATTAAGGGGCGATGATGGGTGCCGAAGACAGACCAGTGGAGAACTGATAACCCTTCTCTCTCTCTCTCCTCTCTTCTTCTTTATCCACCTCTTTCTCTCTTGCTCCAATTTAGATTTCTCTCCTTCACCTCTGTTTCAGTTTCATTCATTCGGGAGATTCTGGAGAAACATCAGCCGCCCGCTGACTCAGGGTTATGGCTGGATCCAAATAACTCTTCGTTCATTGAATACTATTCTTTGTGTGTGTGTGTGTGTGTGTGTGCGTGTGTGTGTGTGTGTGTGTGTGTGTGTTTAAAGATCTCTATATTGATCTGTGTAAAATTCACAAAGTTGCTCCAACACTGGACTGAGCACTGTGTCCCTGATAAGCGTAACTCATTGTTGACATGAAACTGAACAGCTCCGTACAGTCTTTCCTCACAAATCCAAATCAAATCAAATTATATTTATGTAGCCTACATTCACAAATCACAGTTTGCCTCACAGGGCTTCACAGGGGGAGTAACATCCACTGAGGACACACGAGCGCGGGAGAAAACCTTTGAACAGGGAAAAAGGAGGTAGAAACCTCAGGGAGAGTCACATTCACGCCCAGGATGGACAGACATGCAGTAGATGTTACATAGAATGGGCAACAATAATAACACACAGTGCAAATGCACATCTCTCTGGGCCCATCACAATTCTGTGCCATGATCCAGGAAACCACTGTCAGATCAGTCACAGCTGGAGACTTGGACATTCCTGCTTCCTCATCCTCATCACACATGCAGACAAAAAAACAACACTCTGAAGTCGACACAGCCTTTGGCGATCTGAAACCTGAGAAATGATTGGCCATGAAATGACTGAAAGGTGGAGGAGGATCCTGAGGGACTGGAGCACAGGGTTTGTCTCTATGACAATAAGTCCTGGACTTTGTGGCCAGTCCATTTAGCCCCTTGAGATGGACAGGACTGTCTCCCAGAGCCGGAGGGGAGAGATAAAGAGACGGCAAAGGGTGATGGAGAGGATGGAAGGCTGCGTGTGTGTGTGTATGTGTGTGTGTGTGTCTGTGCGTGCACTCACTTGCCTAGTGAGCAATTCTGACAAGGTATCGATTAGTCATAAATCACTGCTCCTTTGGTGCCAAACACCTAGACTCCCCGCCGCTACACACACACACACACACACACACACACACACACACACACAGTCTTCTACTTGTAGTCGTCCATCAGCATGGCCTGTGATTGAGATCCAGCTCAAACGAAATTACATTCATTCGACTATTCATCTCGAATCTTCCCCTCTCCCCCGGTAAATGAGATCTGTCTCTGCTGGAACACAAACCTCAGCCATTCAAGTGAAATGTCAGTGTGAGTTGTGAGCGTGTGGAGGGAGAGTGAAGACACAGAGAGGGAGAGGAACTCGGGTACGACGAAAAACCGACAACCAAGAGAGAGATGATTCCAGGCCACAGCTACTTCCCTAACATACTTCTACAGTGAGGTACAGACAACAGGACAGTGCAGCTCTATGAACACAAGTACATTCAGAATGTAAGTAAATGTGTTATACTTTGAAAAGTATGTCTGCTTCATAAAGACAGATCATTGTGAAAGCCGGGTCTGAATTCACATGGTTTATCTGCCTGTAATTTGCAACCATGAGTCCACCACACACAACAGACAGACCCCCAGTGGGATCTTTCAAAGCATCTTCAGCAGGGTTTCCCTTAAAACAATGAATAGACATAAACAACGATGATCCCTCTCACTCATCTGTACCGAGCCCCTGACAGTATGTGTGACCTTAAAAACATTTTGTTTGAAATGACTCATTTCAAGCCAATGATTGAACAGGCTCATAGAAAAACCCATAAAATGCGACATGAGTCTGAGGAGGCGAGTCATTGACAGTTTAACCGCATCACTCATTTACATTAATCTACTGGAGAGCAATAAAAAGGCTCGAATCTATTGACAATACATAAATACTTGATAGACCCCCACTTCAAAAACTACGTATGGTCCCTTTAACTGCTGTGTGGTGGATGGGCTGAGAGCACAGGCAGCCGTCATCAGCCCTCTGCCTTCTCCCTCGTCACGAGGTTCTAACTGCTGTTGGCACTCGCCCAGAGAGTGAGGCCGGGGTGACACATCAACAACAGGTGTCTAGGAACAAGCGCTTTGGAGGTTTCCTCGCGCTAAGGTCGGTCGACTACATGAAAACACTCTTGAAAACAAATCAACACATCGTCTCGCAGTGGTGCGCTGTATTCAGGCTGTGATGAGAGACATTAAGTGAAGACCAGACTGTACTTCAGCGGAGTGGTTTTGGGGCAAATTGTGGGCGTGTCCCCTAAAAAACCGGCAAAGAGGCGGGAAAAAACACACACAGAGCTGTGGGTCGGCTCGGGTGTCAGTCAAGACCACGCCCCTAAATATATGCAATTTAAAACGTCGATAAAATAAAAATAAGCGTGTTCGAAAAAACTTCACGGTAACACATGTGACTGATTGAGACCAAAACCGAAGTTTGTAGCAGACTTTAAACGTGTTTCATTCGCCTCTGAAGTTGGCCCTTTGAACATGGAAGTCTCTGGCCATTTGCTCCCTTTTGGAGTCAGCCCCCGGTGGTCACGCTGTGAACTGCAGGTTTTTTCACTTCCTATTGTGCCTCATCCGTCTGCGGTTGCCCCCTCGGTGAAGACATGGACATACGGGGAAATTCTGGGATCATGACTCGACTGCTGCTGAACAGGGACAACGGGTGCGACATGGAAAGAATGACGGCATGAAACAAAGGGAGAGAACAGAGGGAGACTCACAGCAGCTGCAGCTACAAAGCATCAGCGGAGCTTTCAGCTGCTTTAAGTATAGATTCACAAGCCACCCTGCTCAGCTCCACTCACACAGCAATGAATAGACCTTTGACAATCCTGTATGTGGGCTGCTGTAGCTGTGTGTGTGTGTGTGTGTGTGTGTGTGTGTGTGAGATCTCTTCCAAAAACTGACTGTGTTCATTTTGGATTTGATCTCAGTGGAAAGTGAAGGTGATTCAATCGTGGATCAGCAAATCCTCAAACATTATTGTTTTGGTGGCGTGAAATGTCCTGCAACTTCAGTTCTCATTGAAGAAATATCGACTCATCTCATCAAGTCCTGTCACATTGGAGTGTGTGTGTGTGTGTGTGTGTGTGTGTGTACAGTCAGAGCTCTTACTGCTGCCGCTGTGTGAATTAAAACATGTTGATGTTTAAAACTGTCCAATGGCATCTCAATATTGACCTGTAATTAGAAGTCATCTTCCTCGATCGGATGGATATGACCGGGTTTGACGGACTGAGTCATCACTGAAGTCATAACCAGCTCAGCTGCATGTGGGAGCGAGGTTGAGAGTAATGTAACAACACACAGGTGCACAGGGATGTTTTTTGTGCGCGTTTGACAGGTGCACACACTCTGAGTTAAATACATACATGTGTTGAGACATGTATCGGACAAATCTAACTCCAGACTCCTCATAATCACCTTAGAATCATTCTAATCTATTATAAAATGGATCGTGTTGTCGGCGTGATCGGGAGTGAAGGGTGAAGAGGGGCAGGGTGTCTGTTGATGTGATGTATGAACAAATATCAAAGCCAAAGAAAAGTGAGTGTGTAAAGACAACAGGGCTGTCGTTTTCCACAAACACGAGCTTTAAGGCGCTTTAACCTCGTCTCCTCCGCACAGAGAGCAGCAGCCTGAGGCCAGAGGATGTGACTGCACTCAGTGCTGCTTCTGCTCAATGGAGATTCACTCTGTGTGGGAATGTTGCTGAGGTGTGTGTGTGTGTGTGTGTGTGTGTGTGTGTGTGTGTGTGTGTGTGTGTGTGTGTGTGTGTGTGTGTGTGTGTGTGTGTGTGTGTGTGTGTGAGTGTGCGTGTGAGAGTGTGTGTGGCTGTGCTGTCCTCAGGGCTGCAGAGTTGAATGAGACGCAGGGATGAAAAGAATGATGTAACTCTGAAGACTTGGTGAGTACACTGGCTTTTTACACACTGTCATCATTTTAACTTAAAGGTGCTGTGTGTAAGGTTTTGGTCATTTTTTTCCACCTCTAGAAATATGTCAAAACACTTACATACTGACATTTTCATGAATTCAAGAAAATTATTCTAGACTGAAGAAAGAGAGGTTAAAGGCACAATGTGTAGGATTTAGTGAAATATAGTATCATTGTCACGTCAATCTATTGTGTGTATTGTGTCTTGTGTCACTTCCTGTTTTACTTTGCTAACCCCTCTTCTCTGTCTTTCACTTCCTGTGAAGTTTCCCTCCAGTCTGATTGGTATTTCCACATAGTGTATTACTTTCAGCTGACTCAACAAAACAATTACATTCATTATATTAAATTCCATTTTGCCTAAATTCAAATTTGACACTTTCATTACAGGGGCTCAGATTTCTGCCATGCACACGATTAGAAATACAGTTCTTGACTTGAATAAATCAGATTTCCCGTGATTCACGATATGTCTCGATTCTGCTGTCGCTTTTCCGTGTCGGTCTGAAATGTTCCAGTTAAGTACTTGGCGCAGAGAAAAAGCTCAGGGTAAAACCCAGTTTGCCGTGATTGTTCAGCGTCGGAAATAACATGCCCCTTACCC
Source organism: Chascanopsetta lugubris (assembly GCA_016785325.1). Classification (NCBI taxonomy): domain Eukaryota; kingdom Metazoa; phylum Chordata; class Actinopteri; order Pleuronectiformes; family Bothidae; genus Chascanopsetta; species Chascanopsetta lugubris. The sequence goes on along the minus strand of JAFBJT010091677.1, from coordinate 205,791 downwards.
GCAGGCTTCCTGATCAGTTATAAACACAGCTGTAGCCATGGCAACAATGGCAAAGGCTCTGGCAGACTTGCCGACATGCTCCAAGTTTTACTGGGGGGAAAAAAGGCAGGAATGCAAAGGAGGCGTTTCAGGCCATATGGCAGTTTAGAAATGATTGGAGCTGACGGAGGAGTTAACATTCACATGCGCTCTGATATTACACACTGCTCTCAACCACAGACAAGGGATTAGAGGACAACAGGAACACGTGGGGATGGTAGATTTCTGGTCATGTCACCAGAAAGTTCATGTTTGACAACGTTCGTTAAACCTGGAAAATATTTGCAAAAATTGCAGCGTTGCCCTTGAAATACAAGCTGAGTTGAGGTGAAAACAAGTAAATGAATGCAATGCAAATCTTAAAACTATGATAACATGCTCCTGAAAATCGACCAACTCTTATTTCACTAATGGAACACATCTAATTCAAACATATTGGAAATGAAATTGTGGGTGAAATCCATGCAACGTGTCCAAAATCAGATCTGATTCAAAAGATGGTTGTTTTAGTTTGCTTCTAATAAAACATGGGGACCTGCCTCTGTGAGATCCAGACAAGAGGCGAGTTCCATGTTTGGGTTCATACAAACAAAAGGCAATGTCATTTTATGGGACACATGAAGGAGTGAGTTCATTCAAAACTTTTTACACACAAGTGAGGGCTTCTTTTCTAAACGGAGGAGGCAGTCAGTGCTGTGCAGAGCAAAATGATTGATTTTGGGAGTTTGTTTGCAATTTCATTGAAATATCATGAACAGATGTTTTGAGTAATCCAATCACAGGGAGTTGCATTGGTGTAAAACTGCTCGTGTGGAGGCATAAACAGGCACTTCAGTTCCTGTGCGAGTTCAGAAGAGGCTGCGCTTGGTTAGTGATTCCAAGGTTTAAAAAAAACTAAATCTACATTACTTTACTAAAACGATTCATAGTCTGAAATCACACCAAAAATGTGATGTTGTTTTTAATCTCTTTGAGGCTCAGCCTGCGGTTTTATCTCCAGCTGCTTTGATCATGATGCATTTCTCATGATTATCCATCTGAAGTTTAAAGCTTTAAAGATTTCAGCTCCTGAGAGAAAGTTGTGGTTTTAAAGCTGCATTAGACAACCTGTATGTGTTTGAACACATCTGGGAAAACACCCAGTGGTCAGGAGCATGGACAGGATCTTCAGCGTGCTGCTGAACTCGGACGCAGCAGCAACTGTCCTCAGTGTCAATGAAGAAAGAGCAGAAAAGCTCCACAACAGACTCCATGTTAAAGCCTGCTGAGTGTGTATACGATGGCTGAAGCAGTCCAAGACCTCCAGTGGTCCAGCGCCTGCACTCTGGGTTTGACAGGAGCCGGGTTGCCATGGTTATTGATGCCCTCCAGCCCAGCGCGGAGCTTCGAGGAGCTCCTGTTGGGCTGGAGCCAGAGGCTTGGCTCTGGTGTGAATGGAAAATGGTCTGAGTTTATATAGCGTGTGTGTGTGTGTGTGTGTGTGTGTGTGTAAAGGAGAGCAGGGGTAGTCACAGCTGCATATGGTTTTCAACTCACTCACTGAATGTGATTATCACCTTTTGTGAGGATGCTTGTTCACAGTGTAAACGTGGCAGGGTGAGCGCTGAATGCAGTGCACTTCACTGCCTCAGGTGTCACTATAAACCATTTTTGGAAAGTTCCTTGCCCATATCAATTTCTTCTTTATAATTCAGACTCGTTCAAAAGCAAAACATGTAACAAATCTGACATCAGGAAATGGTCTTAAACCACCATCTAGTTTGCATCAGTTAAACATATAACACACATGTATCTGTCCATCTACTTATCTTATATTGTTACTGATGAAAATGACATGGTGAATAACTACGATGATGTTTCATCCTCCGGTCCTGCATCGTAATCCATAACCTGCGAATGTCCTGCAGCAGCGCAGGGATCCAGTGTTGATAAATGTCTGCGTGATGTGACAAAGACACTATCGCTGCTCGACGACGGAGGAGAAAAGAGGTGCAACAATCTGTCAGCGGAGAACGAGTGAAACCTGAAAGAGCGATCACAGAGACCAATGATCCAACGGGTCGGAGTGAAAATAGATGGAGGAGAAAGAGTGAAATAACACCTCTCTCTCTCTCTCTCTCTCTCTCTCTGCCCCTCCCCATCTCCACTTCCTCTCTTGTTGCTTCTCTCTCTCTGCACATGACAACACCTCCTCCGGTGTTTCTTTCATTCCCGCTCAGCTCCCTCAGCCTGGCTCTGCTCACCTGTCATGAACTGTACACACAACCCCTCATCTCCAATCTTCCCCTGCAGCTCCCGCACGTGCTGGAAGACTCGCACGAGGCGGCTGACACAGCAAAACAACCTCCGGTTTCCTGGAAGGTCACGAACGAACGCCTCCGATCACGGGACATCGACACCATCGGAAGCAAAGGTGCATGTTTCGCGTCGTTGGGACGTTGCCGTATACTCTAACCTGGATCTCTGAAAGATCAGGTCCGACCCCGTCTCCGTGTTGCTGTTCACACACACACACACAATGAGTTTCTCGCCTCGGACACATTTACAAGTGGAACTATAAATAGGAAGATCTACCAATGTTCAGACGGAAGGTGGCACACGCACATAATAAGCGCAGCGGGAGGCAGGACGTCACCAGAGCTTCTGGGACATGTTTCCTTCTCATAAAGATCTATAGGTTCAATCTCCTGCGCTCACACATGTAATCTCCTCTGATGTGCGCACGCGGGTGGCGCCAACGCGTCATCACCTGTAACTGGGTAGCACACGCGTGCACCTCCGGTGTTGGCGCTGAGACGATAGCAGGTGTCCTGGATGAGACACTTCAGTGGCTCTGACGAGGACATTCGTGTTCACACACCGGGACAAACCATCGACCGATCCAAAAAAGGTTTTTTCGCATCCTTTCCACGCAGGATGAAAGACGTGGTTGTGATGAAACTGTTTTCTGATGACGGTAAAATAAACACGTCTGCGACCAATCATTATTTTTTAGGTATCAATCCATTTGTCAGTCGTTCAATTCCAAAAAAGATCTCCTTTTTTGGACATGTGCTCAAAGCAAGTGACTCGTAACGTTTCAAACCACGGTACATGAGCAAGAGGGAGATGTTGACATGAGCCTCCTCCACTTTCCTGACCCGATCCCCATCGACTCGCTCTCCGACTCCAACGCTTCCTCGGAAACTTGTGGCGGTAATTCATCTCGTGAACCCTTTGCTTTTCCTTCTCCTTCTTGTTTTATGGTGCTCCACATCAAGCTAATGGTGCTTTTCCGCTGATTGCCCTCCTGCCAGGAGACTCTCCCGGAGCACTTCTGAGTCTCCGGAGAAATGAATTGCTAAACTATTTTTTTTCAATCATCTGTTTAAACCCATTCAATCGCAGGGTTGTCGCTCTAATCAGCATTTTAACAGCAGCAGCCGAAAAGGAGAGGTGGCTTCTCGCTGCGCGACAACGATATATCGGCCCCTTTAATTCCTGTCTTAATTCCCATAGCTTTCTCCCTGCATCCATTTATCATCCAACATGGCTGGTGTCACATGTTCACCCCCTCCCTCAGTGACACACATGAGGACACGGAGGAACAAGCAGCAGCAGCAGCAGCACCTGAGACAGTGTGTGTGTGTGTGTGTGTGTGTGTGTGTGTGTGTGTGTGTGTGTGTGTGTGTGTGTATGGGTGTGTGTACCCAGTGTAACGGGCTGTCACATTAACTTCCATGCTCATTAACAATGAAAACACGTTTGTTGTCTTTGTCGCATTTTAGGTGGAAATGCTTTTGATTGGTTAATTCATCACGTTGCTGTTGGTCTTTTTGTCATTGAACCACTAAAGAGTGCCTCATGGCTGGTGTCACATGTTCACCCCCTCCCTCAGTGACACACATGAGGACACGGAGGAACAAGCAGCAGCAGCAGCAGCACCTGAGACAGTGTGTGTGTGTGTGTGTGTGTGTGTGTACGGGTGTGTGTACCCAGTGTAACGAGCAGCTTTTATTCACTCTCCTAAGATGGCTGGTAATGTGAGGGTGTGTCTTACCGTCTTAGGGCAGTGGACGTATCGCGCCAGGCTGATAATCAGGTCATGTGTGATCGGGTCCACCAGGTTTCTGAAGCTGGCGTAGCGATACAACACGTCATCCAGGGAAGTGGACTCCATGCCTAAGTCCTACACACACACACACACATACACACACATCAGATTAGACCATTTTACCCTTATTTACACAGCTTATGGAGATACTTAAATAAAAGTCATGTGCGCTTTCATGACAGACCAAACGCACAAGTGCAAGAAATCAATTCAGCAGCATCATACATTTCACGAGCATATATATTTTATTCTCCCCATACATGCGAGGAATATGAGCTTTAGGCAATTTCTTCAATGCTACCTAATGAATACACAGATCATTTAAAGCTTATTAATGAGCAGTGTGTATTTAGTGATACCTAGTGGTGATATTGCATGTTACCAGCTGACTATCCTTTCCCTCACCTCCACTCCACCATCGAAGTTAAGGAAAACAACAATTCATTCATGAAAACAGCAGTATCATTATCTAATATTACATTTCTGCCCAAAGAAATGGAAGTCATGTTACTCTAATCTTAAAGGTGCAGTGTGTAGGATTTGGTGACATCTAGAGGTGAAGTTGCATGTTGTATCCATCACCTCACCCTTCTCAACGGGCAGGAGAACCTATGGAGACTTCAGTTGTCATTAAAACTCAATAGATTGATTTTACTTCTGTAAAAACATGGCGGCTCCCGTAGACAGGACCGTGCTCCTCATGTAAATATACATTAAAGGGCTCATTTAAGTGCACTGAAAAATAAATAGAGCATTTAGGTGATTATAAATGCAGGAGCATATCACTATACTATTGTTTTGTAATATTTTTTGAAGTGACAAAAATGACCGAAATCGTACACACTGCACCTTTAAACGCCGCATATTTACAGCATGTCACCGTCTCTTGCTGTCTGACAGTTGCTTATGACTAAGGCGGATGCACATCCCAAACACCGCCAGGGTCGACGAGGCAGAAACCCGTTGGCAGAGCTTCACGCGTGAGCGGCGCCGGCGGCCTGGTTACGTCTCCGAGAGGTCGAGGCGAGAAAATGCGCCGACGCAGGAGAAGATCGGGGCAGAGGACATGACGGGATTACGTCACTGGCATCGATGAATAATGTGGACTATGGTGCATTGTAATGGCTCCGTCAGGTGAGTCCTGATCCATCCTATAATACAGGTCTAGACTGCTGCTCAGGGGAACTCCCACGATGCACTTCCCCTCCTCTCACGCCCTCTGTCCATCCCTCTACCCCCCAATTACTTTATCACATTTGACCAATCATGTGCCCCCCCCCCTCTCTCTCTCCTAAATCTAGCTCTGAGTCGCTGCGAGAGCTAGCAAACTGCTACATTCATGAATGCATCCTGTGTTGAGCTGCAACATGTAAAACACTGAGTGGGCGATGACAGTGGTGGTGTGTGTAGAGGAGTGTTCCTCACTCAGACATGTTTATGTTCATTCATCCACCGTGTTGATGTAGCCCATTAACCATCACTGAAACAACAGCCACTGAGTTTGCCAGCATCTGTTTGGATGGTCTGATCTCAGACACACACACACACACACACACAGAGACTATTGCATAAGCCAGTAATACACACTGTGTGCTCTCATGTGTGTACATACCACATCACAGCAGCGCTTTGCGGTTCTCACTTCTATTCCCACTGCTGATATTGAAACACATTCTGGGCAAGTATATCTGTGTGTAGAGAATTTCCATGCACTTAGGAGGGAACAGGGCTGATGATGACCGAGCAAGCCAGCAGAGGGGAGAGAGAGAGAGAGAGAGAGAGAGAGAGAGAGAGAGAGAGAGGATAGTCTCCAACAGAAAGGCATGACTCATTGAGGTTCTCATGCTGTTATTGTTCTGTATAGGAGGGGCAGTAAATCATCACAGCTGCTTTGACTGTCTCTCTCTCTCTCTCTCTCTCTGTCTCTCTCTCTCTCTAATCAGGTGCAGTATTTTCAGATGAGGGTGATATTAATAGCAAGGTGGCAGATGAGAGAAATCTATGATTAGTGCATCAACAGGTGCACAAACAGACCCCTTCTCATTCTGCATCATTTATCACTGTGGTAGATTTAAGAGAAAATGACATCCATTTTCTCCCACCATCTATTTTGTAACCAATCACAAAAAAGTAAATAGAATTTTGTTTGTTTTTTATCAAAAAAGAAAAAAAATACTGTACTATCAGAAGTAGCAGTTAGCCTTATAGAATGAACATTTTTATCAAGAGACAAAAGAACACGAATAAATGACCAATTCATGCAATGGGATGATCTAATATGTTGTTTGTTTGTTTGTTTACTCTGCACATTCTTTGTCTGGTTACTGTTTGGAAGCGCTCTCCTCCTCTGCTTTGTCTTCATGTCAAGTTAACCCCAGTGAACTGCATGCAGAGGTGTGCAGGTGCAGGAGAGCTCATAACCTGTGTGAAGAAGCATTTCCTTACTGGGAGAGAATAACCAGAGATATAGCATTTGCATGTTACAGCGATAGATCTTAGACCAGTGTAAGAGGGGAAACACTTAGAATGCCCTTTAGTTCAAATGGTATCAGAAATTCAACCCGGTGCAGATTATGCCGTGTGTAAATGTGTGTGTGTGTGTGTGTGTGTGTGTGTAAGTGTGTTAAGTGATGAGACATTCCACATTAATAAGTTAAAATGGGACAATTAGAAACGGTGGGAAGACAAAGCACTGGTGTCTCTCTTCCAAAAAAAATGTCATCTATTATTCACAGCGGCTCCTCATGAAATATTTATGATGAGGTCTAAATAAAAATACACAGTCCACTTCCTTGAGCTCTGGGGGGAGAGCGGGCTGAGTGCAAACACACGTGCACATGCGCCCATTATTGATACGGGGGAAGCAGCGCTGGCCATTTTCATTAGAATGCACCACCCACACTAATTAGCGGCGGATGCAGCTGACGATTGACAACGGAACCGAAAACACATGGACGACACGACGGTCGAGAGCGGGTTCTTTTGTACATTGGATGAAACGGACACGTGGTCAGTCGACGCCAAGTCTAAAACTGATGGTGACCTTTGATAAGGATCACATCCTGACCGGGATAAAGGAGCGCACGTGAACGAGAAAACACATCTTTACATCGAAGGTCGCGGGCGAGAAGCGGCTCCTCGAGGTGCAATGAAGAAATTAAAAGGTTTTTGAGCGATATATCGTTTTTATGAAATTCATAAAATTGCTACTACACCAATCGTATCGTTTATGCATTGATACGCATATTACTTTATTGTCAGTGACAATAAGGGGGCTTCATTGCTGTGTTTGATGCTGTGGTTGGAGACCACCAATGCACACACCACATACAATGATCATATCCTAGTGAGTGAGGGCCTTGCACCTTTTTTGATTGTAGTCATCATTTGAATATAAATGCTTGATTAATAGCCACAGTTTGTGAGGTCCAAGCACCTGAGACCCGGCGACTTAAGGAAGCTTCGGTCTTGAAATATTAATGGCGACCACATCAGCAGTGACGGAGCTGCAGTCACACACCGGAGCTCAGGTCTGAGGTTTGTACACACACTGATGCTTAAAGGTTCCGTGACAAGTCTGGAGGCCCGGGGGGAAGTGGTGAAGAGATGTCGGCTTTGGTTTCAAGTCAGTTAATGGGTGGCGATTAAGAAGGTGGCTTTCCCATTAGCTCTTAACAGAGCTCCCTGGTGATTTATCAGGGTCTTTTTAGTCTGAGCCCTTCAGTCATCGCCGTGGTTTCCAGGCAACGCCGAAGGGAATCCTGGAAAAGGTGAAAAAATAGCACTCTTCTTCTTCTCAAACACAAGCAGACTTGTGTCAGTTCTATTCCGCTGCTTCTCTTCTTCATATCATCTCCTCATTTAACCCCTAAGTTATCTCTACCATTGTCTCTGCAATCCCTCCTACTCTTCGCCCTCTCTCCTCCACTTCACCCGGATTTGTCCCCCACTCTGCTCCGTTTACTCCGAGTAATTGTCTTTATCCGATTCGTGGTGAGCTCCGGCCGTTCTGTTCTGTTCCCCAGGGTAGAAACCCTCCACAATGTGGGGGCAAATGAGACCGACGGTTATGTCACCTGTGCTTGTTCGGTTTTGTCGCCCTGACACGACATGAAAGCTTGTCTTAAAGCCTCTGGGGGGGGGGGGGGGGGGGGGGGGGGGGGCATACGGTGTGAAAGGACACATGTTCTTCCCCCTTCCTCTCATGATGTCATCCGGCCGCCCGTCTCCATTAGTTATTGTTCGTGAAGAGAAAAGGATCCTCGCTCATCCTTCAATCCTACGGCACGGTGTCCATATGTGGGAACTTTGACCCAGTTGAAGAGCATCGTGCATGTGGATGTTTCATCTTCTTTAATCCTCAGCTTGACACACACAGCAGCGAGGGAAAAAAATCCTTCGGAGGTCGGCGGGGCTTGACCTCATCCTACTGGCCGACAGATCAAAAATACACCATTGGAAACTGTCGCATGCACGGCTGCGCCGTCTCTCCTCCGTGATGCCGCAGCGCACACAGCTCCGCCGAGTGGACAAAGCGTTGAAGATGGAGAAGTTTGCTCATTGTTTACGAGTCACATGATGGCGGCAGCACTCACACATTAAGTGCTAATGGAGGATTTACAGCTCAATACAGATCCATGCCGCTTCAATGGAGACGGGCTGTTTGCAAACATTTTCTTAAACATGTCACTGTGAGAGCTGATAAAGAGACACAGCCTGTGGTCTGAGGATTAGAATTCAAAACAGTAGAGCTCATTCTGTCAACTGGAAATTCCTCCTAAAAAGGAGGTGTGCTGCTTTTAGTGCATTTCACATCCAGTCTGAGCTGGATCAAATGTGGCAGCTGCATTTAGAGGGTGAAACTGCCAAGTCCTGAAATATGAGATTCAATGTCTTACATTACATTTTTCTGACATTTGTTTTCTTAAGCTCTTGTTTTTGTTTTTTTATTAGTTTGCTCCTCTGAGATTCTCTTAGTCAGGTTACACCATTATATTCTTTTCATTGTATTATTATACACAACTGCAATGAAAGAAAGAAGTGCTGTTTTTGCCTTGATATCAAGACTCATACTATGTGGCGTTCTCTTTCATTTTTCCAAGTACTCTCAAAACCCGATGCATAAGTACTGGATTCCCCATGAATCATACACACCATGTATGTACATATATTATTAAAGTAAAAAGGGGAAACAGGGGAGGTCTCTGTGAGGAACTAATGTTCCGCTTGTGTTTACGGTTGGATATGGACCTCCCTAAAGAGGCGCAGAACATATATATTCTCTAACATTTGTATATATCTGTAAACAGAGAATATCTTTGTCCACTTTCATGGCTGCCTACGTCCTCCTGCGCCAATAACACCATTATCTTGTGGAAGCCATCTCCTTCCACAAAGCATAATGGGAGCATATCTCTGTCTTTGTTTGCTGTACTTACAGTGTAATGCCCTCAAGGCATAGACATATTTGTTAGGGGTCCAAGCCCGAGGGGCCGTGACAGCACAGCAGCAAGCAGCGCAGTCCAGCAGGGCAACATGGCAAAACTCATGTTGTGGCCTACACCGTAAGAGCGCCCCCTTTGTGGTTGCCATGGGCCACGCCATTTTGCGCAATTTTTTTTTTCCACAAAAATGCAGCACATGCAAAATCCTCCTGAGATTCTGGTCCGATTGGCTTTAAACTTTGCAGATACCAAATCCCTTGACCAAGACTTGTTGAAAGAAGAGTTCTGTTCAAGGTGGAAACTAGGTGGGAAATAACTCTCATACCATCTCAGAACCTGTTCGGATATTGTCGAGACATCTGGGAAGAAAGCAAAAGGAGTTGAGATTGAGTCATTGAATGACAATGCTGTCATTTCTCTCCCACCTCCGACTGAGAGTCGTAAGATGCCGAATATTCACAACGAAATTCCCAAATTGCCTTTTAGCTCTCAGAGGCCCGGCAGTACAACTCCCATCTGACTGCAGCACCAACTGTGTTGGAGCATGCAAGTAGCTAGAGATGGACCAAATGGTACAGAGCTATCTTGCAAGAGTTATCTAGACAAGAATGCTGCCGGGAATACAATCTCCCATGTTTCTCATAAGTGAGGATCGGGGGAACGCATGATTAGAGTCGTGAGAAGAGTCCTGGGTTGAATGTTCCTTCGCCTTACACATGAAGTGCTTTGCACGCTAATGGCAAAAGTCACAGCCGTCAGAAATGGCCAACCACCCACTATACCTGTCTCTACAGATCCAGAAAATCCTTTCATTCTCTCCCCTTTCGTGCTCCTCCTACGTAGATGTCAGGAGTTCTGCCACCACCAGGAGACTTCACCAACAAAGACCTTTACAATAAGCAATGGAGACAAGTTCAGGTTCTTGCAAGTCGGTTCGGGACACACCGGCGCCACGAATACTTACCTTCTCAGCAAAGGAGACAGAAATGGACCGTGGCTCACAGAAACCTTCAGGCCGGAGATCTCGTTCGGCTCAAAGACAAGCGGACTGCGGGGAACTGCTGGCCTATTGCCAAAATCACAGCCACATTCCCGGGAAAGGATGGATACATGAGGAAGGTGGAGCTTGAGACATCTGACTGAGGCAGAGTTAAAACCTTTCCAAGACCAGTATCAGAGACTCTTCTCCTTCTGCCAAAAGAATGATGGAGGTTAGAGAGGAGTTAAAAGTGACCTCATGGAGGTCAGGCGGGGGGGGGGGGGGGGGGGGGGGGGGGGGGGGGGGGGGGGGGGGGTGCCCTCAAGGCATATATTTGTTTTGATTGCATTTATATTGTTGGTGAATAATTTGTTAAGTATTGCAGCAGTATTTTGAAATAATGTGAAACGTTTTTTTAAATTTATAAATTATTATTAACAATGTCACTTCCTGTTTGAGCCAGTTTAGAGAGAATCTACCAAAGTATTGTATCGAATGTGTGTTCCATCCACACGGGAATGTGAAAATCTCAAGACGGCATTTTATCGTATCCGTCTGGATGACAGAATACTTGTCCATGTCTTCTTCTCTGTTAATGGTGCATTTCTCTGGCAGTGTTACAGTTATATAGTTATAGGACAGCGTCCCCAGTCGTTATCATGTAAGCCATCTAGACGGAATGTTTTTTTCAAAACAGATTGGAAAAAGATGGCCCTTGTCTCCGTGTTTACCAAGAACCACTTGAACCTCACTCTATAATGTTGTGGTGTTTTGGTAAGTGTGGTTCCCCTCTGGGGCATCACGACTTAATGATGGAGAGGTGTCCTTCATGTTTAAGCCTGTTCGCTTCACTTCACTGTTCAACACTCCTTCACGGATTAACAAGCTAAATGGATTTGATCAGAAAGCTGTAAACAGTAACTGGAAGAAACTGATGGAAATCTCCAAAGGCCTAACAATAAGCTGTGAAAACAAACAGTGTGTGTGTGTGTGTGTGTGTGTGTGTGTGAGCCTGAGGCGCTGTTCCCTGTGGTTGAGTCATAGGGGATAAACAGTGAACAATGGCAGCATATGGAATCTATGTGATCCTCTCCAATGGGCAACCTGATTATGGACCCGTTTCTCTCTCTCTCTCTCTCTCTCTCTCCACTTTCATCTGCAGCATCTTTTTATTCAACAATTAGCATCTTCATTCTTAAGCATCCAATTCTCTTACACTCACATCCTCTTTCAGTTTTTCCGTGGCGGCTTTTCACAAACCCACCAAATCACTCAATGGCATTTCATTTCCCTTCTTCTCTTTTCCTTTCCTACTCCATCAGATACTTCATCGTCATCTATTGAGATTCCCTCCTCTCAGCAGCAGCAGCAACAGCAGCAGCAGCAGCAGCAGCAGCCAGGCCCTGCAGACGTCTCTAAACACACAGAGGCTATAAATCATGGCAGCTCTTCGCACTGTACCAGTGAAGCAGAGGCTGGCTTGTGTTCAGTGGTGCAGGTGGAGCAGGTCTGCAGCTCCTTTGCTCATGTCACTACATACAATCACACTCACAGTGTCAAATGCACAGTGAGACACTTCTCAGTATTACCTGCACTATTCACAATGAAAATGCTCATTATCTCTTTAACACACACACACACACACACACACACACACACACACATAACATTCAACAAGTATGACTCTTATACGTTAAACTTCACTCATCTATTTTCACTTGTATGCCATTTTCTTATAGGTCAACCCTCAGTCAGCCTGATAATTCTGTTGATGTATAACTGGAAACTGAGCCACTTCGACTCCACGGCAACTGCGCTGCTGTGTTTTCACTTCCCGCTGAAGCCTCTCACATCATTAGTGGGCACAGCCAGGGCTCCTCAACCCTCTTCAACCCACCACATTGCCAGTTGGTTGCAGGGTGAGTAAATGCGGATTTAATATATTGTTAATATGCGTTGGTCAGTTTTTGACCAGGGGACAGAGGATAAGTGAAGTGAAGTGCAAAACCTCTTTTGATGTCACACCACCACCATAACTTTATCTGATTGGCTGAATGTTACGCAAGTAAGTGACAGTCACTCATGTCTTTATCTCACTGATAAACTATTATAAATGATCAATTATATTAGTTACAAACATCACTTATCAGCCTCATTTGTTGCTAAACATCAGCATCGGTATGAGTGAATGATTATTAGTGGCATTTAATTTCAACATATTTGTACTGTATATATGCATTCATCACAGACGATATGAGATACCTTCATGTAGTATACTTAAAGAGGCAGTAAGTACGATTATGGTCATTTTTGTCTCTTCTAAAAAATATTACAAAAACATTACATTCTCAAATTTTCATGAATTTGTGAACACATAACTCTTTTTCCATCACCTTTAAATGGGCCCATTAATGTATATTTACATGAGGAGCGGGTCCGCTCTATGGAGGCCGCCATGTTTTTCCAGCAGTAAAAGTGGACGTACTAATCATCTTTTGAGTTTCAATGACAACAGGTTCTCCTGCATGTTCAGAAAGGTGAAGGTGAGGTGATGGACACAACATGGTACTTCACCTCTAGAGGTCACCAAATCTTACACACTGCACCTTTAAGTGAATATAAATACAGCTTGTATTTTAGTGTACATTACTCAAGACAATACTCATTTGTACCACATATGCAAAACCTGCTTAGATACTCTGAACTCCGACCTAAATCCATGACTTTGTTTCAGTATATTCTCGTTGCTGATTCACAAATACTTCTTTACACTGGGTGAAAGTCCTGAGCCGGAGCAGTTTTTTAAGGAAATCTCAATCTCCTCAATAAATATGGCTTTAAACGAGTTCATTTCAGTTCATTTCAGTTCATTGCCCCAATATGTCAATGAGATGTCACGTTATGTTGTGCTATTTTGAGGTCAGTTATTTTGAAGACAAGTACCAGATGAGGAGGAAGCAGGAGGATACACAGATGACGAGGAGGGAAGCTGGGATCCTTGAACTTGACCCCTCAGAGTTGTTTCACGTCAACTCTCTCTCTCTCACACACACACACACACACACACACACACAGCAAATACCTGTCTGAGTGTCTTCAGCATCTCGGTGGCCTCGTCCTGCTTGCCCTGCTTGGCCATCAGCATCATCTCCTGGATCATACCGATGCGGCGCTGGTACGGCGGCGGCGTCCCGCCACGGCTCAGCCGCTCGCCGGGCTTGAGCATGAGGGACGCCAAGATGTCCCCCCGGTCCCTGGTGGGTGTCCGCTTCCAGCTGTGCTGGGGGCTGGCTCCTCCACCCTCCTGGCCTTTGGTCTGCTTAGCTCCCATAGTGCTGCTGCCCGAGTCTGCTGTGGAGTGCCACAAGAACACAACAACAACAACAACAACAACAAGGCTGCTCCCAGCAAAGTGTTACGCAGGGACGGGTCTCGCATCACATCCTCCCACAGTCTGTGCACACAAGGGGCGTCCACGTGGAGGGGTGCGAGGACAGTCCAGCCTGCTCGTCAACACATGTCATTGCTCAGGGTTACACCAAGAGTGGAGGGTCCATCAGGAGCATGGAGCTGTGGCGGGGGCCCCCTTGCCCCAAGCGGACTAGTTTGATCCCAGGGGAGGCACCTCAGACACGGGACAGGTTGGAGGAAAAGTGTCTGCCTGGAGGATGGTGCTGTCAAAAGAATAATTATGGGTGTAAAAGGAGAAGCAGTTGTTGCGGTGCTCCCCAGCAGCCTGAGGGTGACTTGTGTAGCATGGCCTAGCAGAGTTAGGATGCAGGACAGAAGCAGAGCCGCAGCCTCCCTCTTGCTCTTCCTCCTCCTCCTCCTATCCCGAGAACAACTTCACCCAAATAACTCAGCTACGTCCCTGGCTCTGCTTGCTCTGCCAGGATCCCCCTCACACACACGTCTGTCCTGGGGCGGGTCGGCGGCAGGAGGCGGCGGCGGCGGAGGAGGACAGGGGAAAGTCGTGCACGGAGCGGGGCATGGTAGTGTTTACGTCTCCCCCTCCTCCTCCGTCATGTGTTTACCTGCTGCGGCGAACAGGCTCCCGTCCTTTCCGCCAAGGTGGATCCGCAGGGGCGTCCGCCGCGAGTCTCTGTCCACAGCGGGATCGCGAGGAGGCAGCACATCCGTCACGGGCTGGACGGCGTGGGGGGAGACGGGCAGGTCTCTCCCCCTGGTCTCTGACTGACTGTCGCTGTGACCGAACCACGCTCTGAGTCTGACTGGAGACGGGCTCGCGCTGCGAGTGCACGTGAGCTCTTAAACCCTCCCTCCTCCGCCCTGCCTCCTCCTCCTCCTCTTCCTCCTCCTCCTCCTCGTCGTCTCACGCTGGAAAGGGCCGTAGCCCATCAACTTCTCACACCGTGTTCTCCTTCAAGAGCACGAGCCAGTGTCCTTTGTAAAATATGCCACTTTAATATTGCGTTTTTCACCGACCGAGGTACACGCGTCTGATCGGGATGACTCATCGTTTCCACCGTTACCAGGACCCTTCCCCTACAATCGGCAATTAAATTAAATTAAATTAAATTAAATTAAATTAATCAAATCAAATCAAAGGCGCCGTGTGTAAGATTTGGTGACCTCTAGAGGTGAAGTTGCATGTTGTATCCATCACCTCACCCTTCTCAGCGTGGAGAACCTATGTCAGACATTTCAGAATTCACAATTCAGCTGTCATTAAAACTCAAACGATGTTTAGTATGTCCACTCTGAGCTACTGTAAAAACATGGTGGCCCCATATAGACAACCTGCTCCTCATGTAAATATATATTAATGGACTCATTCAAAGGTAACAGAAAAAAAAACATTTAGGTGACTAACATTTTTTGAAAATATTGGGATGTAATTGTTTTGTAATGTTTTTAGAAGTCACAAAAAATCTAAAACACTGCACCTTTAGATGAGATGAGATGAAATTGGAGACAAGTTGGCAGAAGTACACAGTAGAGTCATAACTGTACAAGTAAACTGTGAAGGAGTCACATTGAGTGAAAATATCAGGTTGTTTAAACTCAGAGACGTTTAGATTGTTCATTCTGGGCCACTGTAAAAACATGGAGGAGAAACATGGCTGCTTTTAGACAGAGAACTCGCTACAGAGGGGCTCATTTATGTATCAGTGAAAATAACAATACATTTCAGTCTGGATCAGGAATCCAGCACAGCACTTTTAAAGGTAACCAAAGTTTGTTTTCAGAGGCCATGAATTCTCATGAAATGGACTTGTTTTTATTCTCGTCCTGTTGGATCTGTGCTGCTTTTAACACCAGCGATTCATAAGATTCCACAGCATAGATTTAAACAGATGTTGGGATTAGAGGAGAGGCACTCGACAGGTTTAAGTCATACTTATCACATACATTTGAATTTGTTAGTGTAAACGATAAATCCTCCATACACACAAAAGTAAGTCATGGAGTTCCACAAGGTTCTGTACTTGGTCCAACACTGTTTACTTTATATGTGCCACTATTAGCTCATACCATTAGAAAGCACCACTTACCACAATGTTTTGTGGATTACACCCATTTGTACTCATCTACAAACCTTGATGACTTAAACTATTTGGTTAAGCTTCAGGATTGTCTTAAAGACATTCAGACCTGGATGACCGAAAATGTTTTACCTCTAAACACAGATGGCATCAGCCTAGTCCCCTGCTCAGCTCTGACTAACATCAATTGATGGAAATAGGTTTATTGGTATGTGATCTGTACACTCACACATTGGTCATTTATTATTGTCAGATATTCCGATATCATGGGAGGTACTATGCTGACACCTGGTGGTAGCTGTTCAGACCACATGGATTCAAACAGAAGGTGTATGTAACATATAATCCTCTATAACCCCCTCGATCACAGCCACCCAAAACAGTAATCACATGTACTGTGACTCAATATTCACATTTTAACTGATCTTTGGAGCAGGATATGAAGATGAACATTAACTGATGATTTTAAGTTTGATGAAATAGTCGTCCTGTTTTAAAAACACTTCATATATTTCTGTTTCTGTGCTCCATTAAGTGCTTCTATATGTCAAAGACTTTACTTTTGCATCAGAACTGCACTTACTTTTATTTCCAATTCATCATCAAATATGATTTCAGTCAAATATTTATATAAATTAGAATTTTCTCTTAAATGTTCCACACATTATTTTGGTTAAATCTTCTGTTAGACACTCAAACGTAAGACCGTTGAACTTCGACATATCAGCTCTGGCAGTGATAACACTGAAAAACGTACACAGCAAATGTCAAACTGTAATTTATTTGTTAAGCCTTTAATTACATCTCTATTTACAGTTGCATGTCAACCATTTTTTGTTGCTCCAAATCACTTAAAACTTTTTTTCTGCTCTCACACTTCTGGTGAGGTGGTTTGGGCTCATTTCTTCACTCAGACACACAGAGCTCACAAAGTCTAGGAGTCAGCCTGAACAAGAGACGTACACCAGCTTATTCGTACTGAAGACTGCATTGAGGTTTTTACGAAGGAACAGGCAGCAGAAAGGAAGATGAACACATCATACACTCACTTTCTCTCCTTTTAAGCCACAGTACAGGCTGCCCTCTGCTTGCCTTAGTTACTTTATGATGTGCTGCTTTTGCTATTCAAACACAAATAACAGACCCTTGCCCTCTGACCACCCTTTACATTTCTGACCATTTCATCGCTGGATTACAGAATCACTGGATATAATTAGAAGCACCAAAGAAGACAATTTGACTTCATTGTCAACAAAGAACCAGATGTGTATGAAATAATCAAATTACGTTGGAATATAAAACGAATGGTGTGTTAACTACTCCAAGTAATGATGACAATCTTCTGAGGACTCTACG
>JAFBJT010091677.1:169445-174719 GCA_016785325.1 Chascanopsetta lugubris | reverse complement strand
CCTGTCATCCGTCACATTAGGCCCGTCATGCTAATAAAAACCTGTCTTTACGACCGCGCACACTGAAACATTGAACGCACCATGAGAGCTCATGTGTAGCTAGCATCGTTTTAGATTTTAAAAAATGAAGCAAAATCTTTCTGTGCCTCTTTGTCATGCACATGAGCATTTTGTATAGATTGTAAAATATTACAATAATGTGGATTTTAAAATAACGTGACACACGGCTGGTCTTGTGAGCGATGACGTCACCGTGTCACATGGTAAACAACATGGCGGCTTACAGGGTGTATTATTTTTACCGCTAGCCTCGGTTAGCTGTCGTATGAATCTAAAACTAATGGAGATATCTGACTTCTTACCTTGTCAGTGTGTATCCACATTCAGTCTTTGGTTGTGGTTATAAATGTGTGCATGAGTTGAAGCGTCAGTATCGTCAGTCTGAGAGATCTGGATTAAAAAAACAACAAATCATGGCTTCTTCGTTTGTGGTGGGAGATCAGTTCAGGAAAAAGGTTACAGAGTTATTGGAAACCACAGACTCATCTCTGGCACTGACACTGAGAGAGCAGCTGCAGCAGATCCTGGAGAAACCACCAGGAGCCACTCTGTCCTTCAGCATAGCCAGAAAACTGCAGACACACCTCCAGGACCAAGGTAATGCTCATGTTTACATTCTGTGTCTTTGTACTCACTGCACTATATTTATGAATATTATCATGACTAATTATTAAATCACTGTTCTAACTAGAGATGTTGTGGGAGATAAAGTAAGAATTACACTATTTTTCATTCAGTGTCAAAATATCTATTTCTCATGACATTTGACCTCATAGAACGCTGATACAATTTTTGTGATCAAATGTCCAGTGTGAAAGATTCAAATGAAATGATCTTCATTTCTTTAGGCAGTGAGATAATACAAAATATGAATGTTTCTATGACAGTATTATCACTTGATTTTCAATTTCCCCAAAAGATAAAACTTATATTTGCTATGCATCCCAGAGACATTTTTTTTTCATATTTGATTTCATAACAATATTGATCCTCTTCCTCCTTATCATCATCACCATTATCACCCTGGCTCAAACTGTCCTCCATGACACCAATAGTTTCAGAATGTTTTCTTAAGGTTTTGATACCACACAACTGTTTCTCCGTAGGACATCCGTTCTACCTGCACGAGTTATTGGAAGACAGTTCATTGTACCTGCCTGAGTATGTGAAGCCTCCCAGAGTAAGTCAAGCCACATTCTGTACATGTAATAATTGCGCAGGTCAGCTGGCCAGGATGAGTTTGTAACACATTCGAATATTACTTGCATGAGTCATAACCGTATTGTATTAGAGAGAAGCTTGTTTGAATGTGAACCACCATGATCAGCATTGTGTCTCACTTTAGAACCCAGAGCTGGTTGCGCGCCTGGAGAAGATCAAAGCCAAACTGGCCAATGAGGAATACAGAAGGATCACGCGTAACGTCAATACTCAGGTACAACTTCTCAAACATTACGAGTGTTGTAGTCAATATTTCACGTGTTGTAGCCAAAACACTATTATATGGACTGTAGCGGTCGTAGTACTGTCGTCACTGCGAGGGTCAAAGAGAGGAAATGATGACCTGTTGTATTTTTCATTTTAAGAAAAGTTCTCAATTCGTCAATCCATCGTTTTAACATAAGTGACATATAATTGCAATGTAATTTAGGCGTTTAGTTAATTATTTATCATATTGTTGCCTAATCAGATAATGCGTGTAGTGACATATTCTCAGTACTGGTCTTTATAGATGTCTAGTTCTCCTATCAGACACACAGACAATGAGCAAATATTTGTACTTCTTAATTTCAGTATTTCCTTTTTTTCCCCCCAGGAAATATACAGAAATGGGACATTAGCCGATATTGGACGGCAAGGTCTGACATGCGTCCACATTCATACACTTGCAGTTCATTTTCAAAGTTACTTACTAAACTGAACCTGAATTGTGACACAACCGTCTCTTTCTCCAGTGCAATCAGCCAAAGCTGTGGTGGTGACGGTGTTCAATTTCCTGGTGACAGTGGTGGCGGCCTTTGCCTGTTCGTACATGGGCAGTCAGTACCTGTTCACCGAGACACCGGCGGTAAGTTACGTCACTGTTTCTGCCGCTTCATGTGCTTCATCAACAGACTCTTTGAAAACATGGAGGAAGCACATCCACTTCCTTCCACTGCTCAGAAATCAAATCAAAACGTATCTCTTACAAACAGTGCACATTGATACACATGCTCAGGGACTCTTGAGTCATTTTCAGCTGCCAATCAATTTCATTCTGATATGCAGGATCAAATAACAGATCAAAATCAAAGCTACAGGAAGCATGAGCTGACATTACAGAGAGAAGGACATACCAGACAAAATCCATCTTTGAGTCAAATGAATTCAGCAGGTTTTTTTTTTTTTAAACTTTGGTTCATGTCGACATCCTATGTGCAATCTAATCGTTTTCACTGTCACATATGTTTGATGCTTTTGTGTTTCATGTTTTATAGAGAGTGATATCAGCTGTGATCACTGCATCTGTGGTTGGCCTCGCTGAGCTCTACGTGCTGGTGCGGACCATGGAGGGAGAGCTCGGGGAACCATAGCAGCTGTCGGGCAACACGGATAATGTGTCAGGATTCAATTTGAATTTACTGGGAATTTACAAATAATTGAAGAGGAATTGACATGAAAGCAAGTGATTTGAGATGTAACTCCTCAATGTAAGATTCCAATGAACCATGCTTTTAGATTAAACCTTAGTGTCAATCATCATGTCTATTTATTGAAAGTGTTTTTTATTTGACCTGAAACCTCTACCCTGACCCCCCTCTTTGGTAGTGCCCTTTAAATGTTGAATGTTTTTCTGTTTTCTATTATTTGTTTCATTCTGTTTTCAGTTGTGATGAGTTTTGTGTTCAATAAAATCTTCAGTGATTGTTGCTGATAAATGTTCTATTGTTCCACCTAACTTGTATGTAATTGTAAAATAATCCCTCTAAAATACATTCCTTATCTAAAACACATTATAAACTCAATGTATGCAAGCCATAAGTATTTAAAGATTCTGTAGTAACTAATAACATAATAACAGCCAATAACGTAATACCTGCCAATGATATATTAAGTTTGGCAATTTTAAATAAAATAAAGCCAATTACATGACATTTTGCCAATAATGTAATACGTGATTACGTTATGGGCTGGTTATCATGTCATTGGCCCAACATTAAAAATCCTTTAAAAATAGAAATATAACTGCAGCCGATAATGTAACAATACATATAAAGGACCATTTCTTGGAAATAAAAGATTTTGTACAGTTTGCTCATCACAAATAGGTGTAGTGGATGGCATGGTCATCATATCCATTCATCAAGGATACATCCCATGTCGCTCCTTTATTATAGTTGTAAGAGTCGCCATGTGAACCTGGTCAGAAAGGAGCCACAGAGCCAAACACAACACATGGACGAAAGAGAGTAACTGAACATCCCCAGAACAATAACACTTTCTTATTTCTAATCAATGGCAGTATGACATTGTTGATCTCTTTTCTCTGATCCCCCCTCCTGATATGACTTCATATTTTTTGTAAACTATCTCATCCTCCGCATGTTGAGTCCCGTAATATCAGTGGAGGGATTAAAAGATGTAACTACATCTGGAATGCAAAATAAAAGTATCTTCAGAAGATCTGAGATTTGACACCCGGATTAAAGGTTTATTGAAAGATTATTTGGTATTAAAGATGATTATGATATGCAGAGATCTGTGTCCAGAGCTGGACAAACAGTGAGCACCGCAGTCTGTCATATTTGCCTCTGTATTATACCCCTCATGTAATATTTCAAAACTTAAATCCAGAAAGAATTACAGAGCCGTAAGCTGATAGACCCTGAGCTCTGGCTTTAATTTAGTTCTTTTTTTTTCTTCCCTCTGTCCATCTAAACCTCAGAGATATGAAAAATACATTTTGACTAAAGAAAATAATTATTCCTGTCATGGTATCTTACCACAAGGAATGATTTTAATCAGGATGTTTTGGAGGATAATACTGGCAGGGCTGCAGCATTAAACATGCCATGGTTCAGCCTCGAGCTGAAAACAGGAGCCGGCATCTGTGGGATGCAATGAACTCAAGTGTTTGCACGGAGGAAGCATGTTGGCAGCTGATATGATTTCTATTTACTGACAAGTTATCAGAGGGACATACAGATAGCAATAGGTCACGAGCTATGGGTAACAGTATAGAATGTATATGCCTCTCAGATTTTCTCAGGAAGAAAAAAGTGATTTATTGATTAAGATTTTCAGTAAAAGAAATAATCACTGACATACTTTTGTTGCCTCTTAGTCTCTTAGAGACAATATGCCACTGATCTGCATTGACCTACATTATCATGTTTCTTTCATTTTATGCACATTTGACTCGAGTTCACACCAGGGGGAGTATGGATGAGCCCTTCATGGGGCCTACGTCAGTCACTGTGTTACTAAATATGATCTGAATGGCTAAAATGTGAAGGGTATTAATAAGAGACTACGCTGGTGTATTTACAGTGGAAAGTTTGTTAAAAAATTTACAATGTTGGGTTGATAAAGAAAAGCTACCAAAGAGAGGAAACCATCCTGATTATAGTATTTATCTCAAATGTAATGAAACACAACTCATACACAAAATGGTAAATAATCACTGGTAAATAATTGGACATATGATTGAAATAGACAATAATTTAAGGGTGTAATAGTAAAAAATGTTTTATCTTAAACCTAAATGTCAATGGTTTAAAAAGTAATAGCAAAATAAAAACGAGTATATAAACTGTATATATTTAGAAAAAAAAATGAAAAAAAGATCGATAGCTGGTGTGGTTTGTTTTTAGAAATATTTCGGGAACAAATATTGACTGCAACCGGGCCTGGGGAGGAATGACCAATTTATTCCTTAAGCACATGACCACAAACACAACAAACAAACAAACAAACTTGGTGGGTTCAGCAAGAACAAGAAAACAATTCTACATTGAGGGTTGACGCACAAGCACCTGCCGCCAACACGTGGGCCTGAGACCATGAAAAGACGCTGATAAAGGGGCACACGTGGTGGTAACCGTCCGCAGTCAACGCTCCTCCCTCACGACGCGTCAGAACTCCAGAAAGTTCGTGACAATGGCGGCGTTGTAGATCAGGTCTGAGATGTATCCCATGGACGTCTGTGCTCCCATCTGCGGGTGATGGTGATGG